>CM077153.1:45729856-46030523 GCA_039583875.1 Platanthera guangdongensis
TTGGTGGAGAGAAGGCCTTATGCTCAGGAGCTGTCTCACTAATATCTTCAACAACTGAACTTTCTGTAATCACAGGAGTTGCAAAACTTGCCTTTAGTTGATCTACAACTGCAGGACTTATTCGAGCAGTGTAAACTACAATAGCTTTAGAGTACTGACAACAAAACTTGGTAAAGTATTTCTGTACACGGAATTAAAAGAATTTAGTAAAGAATCTAAATCAAATGTTGGATTTATAATAAAATCACCAACAATGGTTATTTCAGCAATTGTACCAGCCATGTCAATATCTGAATCATCAACTATATCTATTATTTTAGTTGGAATGTCTTCCTCGGATGAATCATCAATCATTTTAGAATTTAATGCTGATGTTGCTGCTATTAGAGCTGGAGGAGGAACTGGAACTTCTTCATGGAACATCTCCCCCTAGCTAGTTTCAGAGGGTCCTGAAGCCAGTCCTCCAAAAGAAGGAACAGAGGAGATAGCAGTAACTCTAGTAGAGAGAGAAATGATGGAGGCAGAGAGAGGAGCAATAGCATTTGCTATTCATTGCTCCAGAGTTGGAGAAATAAAGTCTTGAAATTCTTTGGTTATGTCAGAGAAATTTAAGTAAAGAGGTTCAGGAGTAGAGGTGGTATAAGGGGTGTGATTTCCACAGTTAGAACACACAGAAAAGGCATGGGAGAAATATGTATGGGTGTATTCAGGAAATGTGGAAGGAGGGTTGGATGGAATTTCAGTAGTGGAGGTAGGAACTATTGTAGTGGGTGTTGTGGTGGGTTCCTGAATAGGAGATGGAACTGGTGAGTGGTATGGAGATGGTGGAGGAGGAGACAGTAGATTGGAATTTGGGTGTGATGATGTGGATGGAATATCAGAGACATGAGGTGGAAGTGGAGATTGAGGAGGTGGAGATGGAATATCCTCATGGATAATAATGGGAGAATGTGGAGGTGATGGTTGTGGAAGAGGTGAAGGTGGTTATTGTTGTTGTTGTGGAGGAGGTGAAGGAATTCTGGTGGAAGGAAGAACTTCTTCTGGAGGTGGTGTAGAGGCTGTCAGTGCCCTGGTGTCCTCAGAAGTCCTGGAGGAGGAGGTCCTGGATGGTTTAGGGATGGACCTCTCCCATCTGCCAAATAAGGAAAAGGTTATCCTCTTGGAGGCATTAATTAATATGGTCTGGGAGACCAATAATTCAGGTGCCTTTTCCAAGAGGAAAATCCCTAAAATCCTCGCAAAACAAACCTCTTTCTTAGAATTTTTCTTTTTAATCAACTCAAACAATATCTTTCCCCAATTTAGTGTTTTCTTATCTACCAGAGCACACATCACCAAGAACTGGTGTCGGGTTATATAATCATGGACTGTATGTTTGCCAAACAAAACCTTACAGACAATATCTGCCAAAAACTTATATTCAACAGATAGATTCTTTTTCAGAAGCTTATTAGGGTTTCCTTCAGAGTGACCCATTCTAGTCAGCATATTATCATACTCAGAATAATCTAATTCAATATCCTCTTCTCCATTTGCTAAACCAAAAAACTCAGTTAAAATTTTAGGGGTTAGAGTAACCTGATTGCTGTCGATGGTGCCAGTCATGGTTTTAGCTTCTGGTGAGGTTGAACTATTAACCCATTCCCTGATTTCAGTCGCTGACAACTTGATCCTTGTGGTCATGAATTTCTTCAGTTGCAGTTCTTCAAACAGCTGGAGAATATCTATGAAAATCTGATCAGTGTGGTTGAAGGAATCAAAGTCAATGTCGAAGCCGGTGTCATACTTCATGCTCGAGAGGGAGAACGCCGGAATCTCCATTGGTTTTCCTGCAAAAATAAGAGAGAGATCAAGTGCAAGAGAACAGAAAGCACGGGATAGAGCACGACGAAAACCTAGATATAAGATTTTTAGAATATGAAGCGGCGGTCTCTGTCCTGCGAAAAATAAAAAAAAATCATCGTTCTCAGGTCGATGAAAAAATTTCATGAAGAAATAATATCGTCGATCTCAGTTGGAAGAGGGGAAAACTTTTCGTCGTTCTCAGGTCGATGAAAATTTTTATGAAGCAAGATCGTTAATCTCTGCTAGACGAAATACCTTCACGCAGAGAGTTCATCGATCTCAGGTCGACGAAATATCTTAAGAACAGTTCTCAGATCGTCGATCTCCGTTCAACGAAATGTGATCAATTCTTTGACCTTGGACCAAAATCTAATTAAACTTCTCCATTAATCATACCTAGCTGATTCAGAAAGAACAGATGTTTCTTCTCATCTAAAGGTTTAGTGAAGATGTCTGCTCTTTGCAAATCAGTAGAGATAAAGACAAGATTAACTTTCTTTTTTCCCACACAATCTCTAATGAAATGATGTTTAATCTCTATATGCTTAGTTCTACTATGCAATACTGGATTTTGTGCAATAGAAACTGTACTGGTACTGTCACAAAGTATGGTTGAATTATTTAAGTTGAGACCATAACCCAGAAGTTGGTTTTGAATCCACAATATTTGTGAGCAACAACTGCCAGCTGCAATGTATTCAGCTTCAGTAGTTGAAGTTGACACAGATGTCTGCTTCTTACAAAACCAGGACACAAGCGTATCTCCATGGAACTGACATGTTCCGAAAGTGCTTTTTCTGTCCACCCTGCATCCAGCATAGTCAGAATCTAAAAATTCAGGTAAGTTAAATTCTGACTATGTTGCATACCAAAGTCCTAGATTAGGACAACCCTTCATATATCTCAAAATTATTTTAAGGAAAATAAGGTGAGATTCTTTAGGGTTCACCTGGAACCTAGCACAAAGGCATGTAACAAACATAATATCTGGCCTACTAGCTGTGAGATACAGTAAGGATCCAATAATAGCCTAATATGTTTTCTGATCAACTGGATTGCCCTATTCATCAGAATCAATCACAACATTAGAATCCATGGGTGTTTTCATTGCTGAGGCATCAGACATCCCAAATCTCTTAACTAGCTCCTTAGCATATTTATATTGGGAGATGAAAATGCCATCAAGGGGTTGCTTCACTTGGAGACCAAGGAAGTAAGAAAGCTCACCCATGCTACTCATTTCAAACTTGGAATGCATCAGGTCAGAAAACCTTTTGCATAGTTTGGAATCAGTAGAGCCAAAAATAATGCCATCTACATATATTTGTACTAACAATATTATATCTTTATGGTGCCTAATGAACAAGGTTCTATCTACAATGCCCCTAGTGAACTTATGCCCTAAAAGAAAGCCAGCTAGGGTCTCATACCAAGCTCTTGGAGTTTACTTTAAACCATAAAGAACCTTATGTAATTTAAAAACAAAAGAGGGATGAGTTAAAGAGATAAAACTTGATGGTTATTCCACATATACTTCCTCTTTGAGTTCACCATTTAAGAAAGCACTCCTGACATCCATCTGGTAGACCTTGAACTTCTTGTAGGCTGCACAAGTAAGAAATATCCTGATAGCTTCTAGTCTTGCAACTGGTACAAAGGCCTGATCAAAGTCAATTCCTTCTTCCTATCTATATCCTTGTGCTAACAGCCTTGCTTTGTTTCTGATAATAGCTCCTTGTGCATCCAATTTATTTCTAAAAACCCATTTAGTTCCAATGACTGGGTAGTCTTTGAGTCTTGAACTAAATCCCAAACTCTGCATCTCTCAAACTGATTGAGCTCCTCTTGCATTACAATAGTCTAGTGTAGATCTTGCTCTGCATCTTTTATGGATTGGTGCTCACGTTGAGATATGAAGCAAGCATGCATCAAGTCTTAGTTAAGTTGATGTCTTGTTTGCACACCAACTGATATGTCTCCAATCACTTGAGATATAGGGTGATCTCTAAGTGTGATAAGATCAGTAGGAGGAGTTTGTTCAGCAATAACATTAGGAATTAATTCCTCTTGTGTAATTATGTTTGTTGTTGGTAGTTCAACAATCATTTCAACAGTATCATCTTCACTGTCTTCTTCAATATATGGTGAGGGATGTGATGTAGCCTCATTGGTGAGGTTTAAGTCATCAAATTTCTCACACAATTCGGGTACCTATAATAAATCTCTGGTAGAAGAATCATTCTCCTTGTAATACATGTTAGCTTTATCAAAGGTTATATGTACAGATTCTTTCATTTTAAAGGTTGATTTATTGAAAACCCTATAGGCCTTACTAACTTGGGAATATCCAGGAAAAATTCCCACTTCAGCTTTGGCTTCAAACTTTCTAAGATGTTTCCTATTAGTATTATGAATATAACATCTAAAGCCAAAAATTCTAAAGTAATCTATTTTAGGTTGCTTCACTTTGAGTAGTTTATAGGGAGTCTTGCCCTTAAGTTTATGTATTAAACTTCTATTCAGGACATAATTTGTTGTGCTTACAGCCTCTGCCCAAAAGGATAGGGGCAAGTAAGCATCTGCAAGAAATATACCTGTAGCTTCAATGAGGGTTCTATTTTTCCTTTCTGCTACCCCATTTTGTTGAGGAGTTCTAGGAGCAGAGAAGCAATGCCTGATACCTTCCATCTCACAAAATTCTTGCATAGGAAGAGATTCAAACTCAGTACCATGATAGCTTCTGATCAATGCAATTGGAGTAGAGTACTCAATCTTTATGCTCTTAAGAAAGTCTGTAAGAACTTTAAAGTTATCTGACTTGTTTCTCAAGAAGAACACACAAGTGAACCTAGAGAAGTCATCTACAATAACTAAGGTATAAGATTTTACCCCAAGCTCTGTATAGCAATAGGTCCAAATAGATCTATATGTAGCAGGTACAGAATCCTGGGAGAATCACTCTTAGTAATAGATTTAAAGCTATTTTTGGTCTGCTTTCCTAATTAACAAGCCCTGCAAAGGCTTTCCTTCTTGTTGGGGCAAGAAGGTAATCCTCTAACAAGGTTGTCCCTAGAGAGTTTAATAATATTTTTAAGATTAACATGTCCTAATCTCTCATGCCATAATTCATTATTATTACTGATTTGATTAAATAAGCAAATTTCTGACCTAGCATATTTGAAGTTTACTACATAGATGTTTCCTTGCCTAAGACCAGTTAAGACAGTTTTATTATCTACAGAAGAAATAATGCAATAAGAATGGTTAAAGGATACATGATAACCTTCATCACATAATTGACTTATGGATATCAGGTTATGTTTTAAACCACACATATAGGCAACTTTCTTGAAAGTGACAGCTCCAATCTTTGCATTTCCATAGCCTTCAGTCTGGCCACAGTTGGAGTCACCAAATATCACATTTGGACAAAGCTTGGACTTGTATTTTGTTAAATTGTCCTTGCTTCCTTTCATGTGCTTTGAGCATCCACTATCTAGGTACCACTGTTCCTCTGTGGTAGGATAGCCTTTCACCTGAAAAATAAAAATTAGGTGTTCTTGACCCAGGTTGGTTTTTATATCCTAGGGGGTTGACAAATTCTTTATAAATTTAAAACTAGAAATATAAGAACATTCAGGTTGGTTTTTATATCCTAGGGGGTTGACAAATTCTTTATAAATTTAAAACTAGAAATATAAGAACATTCAGGTTGGTTTTTATATCCTAGGGGGTGAAATTTTCTAGGTGGAATTATCCACTGGGTAAATGGGTTGACAAATTCTTTTGATTAATTAATTGTTCTGGGTTAACTAAAGATTCTATTAATTTCAATTAGGATCGACGAATTCGGATAATTTCCTCGAATTGAGTTCGACGAATAGGGATGGGTTCATCAAACTCCGCTCAGAGAATGGAAATATTCATTCTCCGTGCTCCAATATCGTCGATCTCAGCTCGACGAACCATATTGGTTTCGTCGATTGCTATTTGAATAATAATTATAATAAAAGTCTGCATTCAGAGTTCGTCAACTGAGATCGACAAACTGTACATATTTCGTCGATATGAGTTCGAGGAAATCTGTTGAACATTTTTATGCTTAAGGTTTTTCTTGTTCTTTTTCATTTTCTTGGGTTTCTGATTTAATTCAGTTGGTTTGTTATTCTCATCTGTCTTTTCTTTGCCATTTTCAGATATGAATTTAATGGGGGTTGAGAGAATATTTTTCTGAATTAAATGAGGTTGGCTTGATGAAGCACCCAAGCCCAGCTTGCTATTAAGCCTGACATTTACAGTGCTTGTGATGTCCATCAATTTGATGTTTCTCCCATTTAGGGATTTTTCAAATTGCTTAACCTTATTCAGTTTAATTTTTAGAGTATTAATCTGTTCAGAAGCTATAACTAATTTTTCTTTTAATTCAATATTTTTTGATAACAAATTTTCTTGTTCAATTAGCTTATTTCTGAGAAGTTTGATTTCCTTCTCAGATTTGATCAGATCATTGCATAATAATTTAAATTCAGTTTTGAAATGATTAGAATTAAAATCAAATGGGGATATTAACTGATCCTCTTCAGTCTTTGAACCTTCTGCTTCTGATTCTTCAGCTTCTGATGGATTGCTTGATGCATTAATAGCCATCAAGCAAGCTTCTTTTGCTCTAGCTTCTTCTTCATCTTCACTAGAGCTGGAAGATGATGATTCTTCTTTTGTATCACTACAGGTTTCAGCAATAAAACCTTTTTCCTTCCTCTTGTGCTTGCTGGAAGAGGGCTTGCTGTAGTGTTTCTTTGAGTCCTTGTCATTTCTTTTGTCTTTCCTCTACTTCTCTAGACACTCAGGTAGAATGTGTCCAGGCTTTTTGCAACCAAAGCAGAAAATCTCCTTGGCAGGAGTTTTGTCAAATCTTGGTCTGTCATCTTGTCTGGATGACTTTCTTCTGAAATCTTTCCTACCCATTTTATAGAATCTTTTGGCTAACAGACTCATCAGCTCTTCATTTGCTGTTAGAGTTTCAGATTCTTCAGATGCCTTAAAGGCAATGCTTTGCTCTTTTCTTCCTGATGTAGAAGTCTTCTACTCAGCTGCTTCTCTTGTCTTTATAAGCTGCTCATAAGATTTATGCTTTCCTAGAAGAGCCTCTATAGATACTTTATTTAGGCTTCTGGCCTCCTTGATTGGCCATATCCTGGAGTTCCATGAGCTAGGGAAGCACATTAGGATTTTGTCATTTATCTCAGTCAGTGAGATATTCTTGTCCAGATTCTTCAGCTTATTGATGATTAGGCTGAGTCTATTATACATGTCAGCTACTGACTCAGATTCATCTTTGTTGAAATTTTCATATTGAGAGATGAGATGAGATCTTCTGTCATTTCTCTCATCAGCTGATCCTGCAACCATTTGGTTTAGAGAGTCCCAAATTTCTTTTGCTGAAGTGCACTCAGCCACCTTTAGGAATATGTCATCTGACATAGTTTATGCCAGAATGTTCATGGCTTTTATATCAGCTATCTTTGCCTTCTTTTGAACTTCTGTCCACTCAGGTGGTGGAACTGCTGAGGTGCTTATTGAAGTAGAGGCAGAAGGAGTAGGGGGACCTGTCAAGATAGAATTATATATATCCATATAAATAGTGTTCATATATAATCTGATTCTTGCCTTCCAGATTGCAAACTTATTCAGATTGCAAACTGAAGGTCTGGTGCTTGAATATTCTTTATTTTGTGCCATCAAATAAGAGAGACACTATAGATAATTAGATCAATCAAAGATCTTTTGGTTCAGGTGTTAGCCTGTGAAACCAAAAAACCTTACCCTCTGATACCAATTGAAAGTGAGGGATATATCTGTTTAACTATAGGCAGGGGTGGGGGTGAATATAGTATTTTAAAACTTTAATTAATTTTTATAGCGAATTGAAATAGGTGATAAGTATATGTATAAAGATAGAATAAAAACAAAACAATCACAACACACAGAAAATAAACAATAGAGCATTCCAGACGACACAAGAAATTTATAGTGGTTCCCCTAAACTTGGGTACATCCACTCTTCTACCACCCTAATAGGAATCCACTAACAGGTTTTTGATCAGGTGCCCTGCCACCACAGGTTTTTGCTCTGGTGCCTTGTCACCACAAGATCTACTTTTTCAAGGGAGATCTAACAACCCTTTTGAGCTTTTGATCAGGTGCCCAAAATGCAAACTAAGACTTTTGATCAAGAGACTTAACCAAAGGGGTTAACTTTTTAAGGGAGTTATAACCCTGTACACCGTTGGAAATGAAAAGTGATGTTGTCTTCTCTTTCTCAAACAACTGAGAAGACTTTAGTGGAAGATGTTGTCAAAGCTCCCCCTAAGATGTAAAATGGTTCAGGAAGATGAGAGCTTTGCACAGGGTGTAGGCCTTAATGAAGATCTTCAGAAAACTTCTTGGACTGATGTAGATGAGTTTTCATGTTGAAGTCTGAAGCAGAAACAGAAGAAGACTAAAGATCAGGGCGTTGATGTTCTTCTTTAATTTCTTATAGAAGGCAATCTGTTTCTCTGTAAAACTTGTATCAGTTGTTGAGTAAAAGATCTCTTATCAATCCCCTATTATCCTTCTGAAGAGAGGAATTTTCTCTTTTATATTATGAAGGATTTCTGCCATTTGAAATTTGAATTTCAGAATTAATGCTGAAATCTTGGGAGTTGGACAGTTGGAATTTTTCTTAAATGTGTTTCCTCAACTGTCTCAGTAAATAAGTCAAGTAATTACCCCGTGAAATCCATAATTAATGCTTCCAAGCAACGGTCATATTCTTGAGAATATTGTAAGGCCCCTAGCCGATCCAACGTGACAGCGTCACGGCTCCGCTCTAGGCGACCCTACCGGGCTGCATCCCAAGCACCCCAACCCCTCTCCATCCACAGGCGGGTTGTTGGTGGCCACAGCCTCCCTTTGATGAGGTAAACTCGATAGTCAAGCCCGCACTACGGGGACTTCCCAGGAGGTCACCCATCCCAGTACTACTCCAGCCCGAGCACGCTTAACTATGGAGTTCTTTCAACTCTCATCACCAATTGAGCTGCTTTTATTGTAACGCCCCTAGCCGATCCAAGGTGACAACGTCACGGCTCCGCTCTAGGCGACGCTACCGGGCTGCAGCCCAAGCACCCCAACCCCTCTCCCTCCACAGGCGGGTTGTTGGTGGCCACAGCCTCCCTTTGATGAGGTAAACTCGATAGTCAAGCCCGCACTACGGGGACTTCCCAGGAGGTCACCCATCCCAATACTACTCCAGCCCGAGCACGCTTAACTATGGAGTTCTTTCAACTCTCATCACCAATTGAGCTGCAGATCAATTGGTGATGAGAGTTGAAAGAACTCCATAGTTAAGGGAGGCTGTGGCCACCAACAACCCGCATGTGGAGGGAGAGGGGTTGGGGTGCTTGGGCTGCAGCCCGGTAGCGTCGCCTAGAGCGGAGCCGTGACGCTGTCACGTTGGATCGGCCAGGGGCGTTACAATAAAAGTGCACTTTTATTGTAAGGCCCCTGGCCGATCCAACGTGACAGCGTCACGGCTCCGCTCTAGGTGACCCTACCGGGCTGCAGCCCAAGCACCCCAACCCCTCTCCCTCCACAGGCGGGTTGTTGGTGGCCACAGCCTCCCTTTGATGAGGTAAACTCGATAGTCAAGCCCGCACTACGGGGACTTCCCAGGAGGTCACCCATCTCAGTACTACTCCAGCCCGAGCACGCTTAACTATGGAGTTCTTTCAACTCTCATCACCAATTGAGCTGCAGCTCAATTGGTGATGAGAGTTGAAAGAACTCCATAGTTAAGCGTGCTCGGGCTGGAGTAGTACTGGGATGGGTGACCTCCTGGGAAGTCCCTGTAGTGCGGGCTTGACTATCGAGTTTACCTCATCAAAGGGAGGCTGTGGCCACCAACAACCTGCCTGTGGATGGAGAGGGGTTGGGGTGCTTGGGCTGCAGCCCGGTAGGGTAGCCTAGAGCGGAGCCGTGACGCTGTCACGTTGGATCGGCTAGGGGCCTTACAATAAAGGGCTGCAGCCCGGTAACGGTCCGCCGAAGGCCTAGTGGTGTTGATCCACGGACGGCAAAGGGGACGTTACAATAAAAAGTGCACTTTTATTGTAAGGCCCCTAGCCGATCCAACGTGACAGCGTCACGGCTCCGCTCTAGGCGACCCTACCGGGCTGCAGCCCAAGCACCCCAACCCCTCTCCATCCACAGGCGGGTTGTTGGTGGCCACAGCCTCCCTTTGATGAGGTAAACTCGATAGTCAAGCCCGCACTACGGGGACTTCCCAGGAGGTCACCCATCCCAGTACTACTCCAGCCCGAGCACGCGTAACTATGGAGTTCTTTCAACTCTCATCACCAATTGAGCTGCAGCTCAATTGGTGATGAGAGTTGAAAGAACTCCATAGTTAAGCGTGCTCGGGCTGGAGTAGTACTGGGATGGGTGACCTCCTGGGAAGTCCCCGTAGTGCGGGCTTGACTATCGAGTTTACCTCATCAAAGGGAGGCTGTGGCCACCAACAACCCGCCTGTGGATGGAGAGGGGTTGGGGTGCTTGGGCTGCAGCCCGGTAGGGTCGCCTAGAGCGGAGCCGTGACGCTGTCACGTTGGATCGGCTAGGGGCCTTACAAATATAAGCATTAATTATCGGAGAATTACTGCATTAGAATAATCCAAACTGAAATCAAAGTGAGAAAATGCCAAACTGATACTAAGAGAAATCGTCGAACTCAAAACAGATTTCATCGACCTGAACTGCAAGTTCGTGAGCTGAGAAATTACCTTCGTCGAGCTGAGCTCAGAGAAAGTTGATCTGGAAAATAGACTGTCAAGGCTGAGCTCCAAGTTCGTCGACCTGAGATAGAATTTCATTGACCAGAGAACTTGAGAGAAGAGGGAAGATCGTCGACCTGAGCTCCAAATTCGTCGAGCTCAGCTCAGAGTTGAGACTCTGAGTTCGTCGATCTGAGATCGACTATCATCGAGCTGAGTTCGAAGAACTTCGAACTAATTCTCTGAATTCTTAATGACTGCTATTCTTCTATGTCTAGATCTCTGATTTCTTCTGAGGGATTGATCAATGTTTGTCTAACCTAGTCAGACTGAGCTAGACCTTAGAACTAACAATTTGACCCTAGGCTATACATGGAGGGTCAATAACCTAATAGTGGACCTAGCACAAATCCAAACTAGAGATCCAACACATAAGCTTACAGAATTAGATCTTCAGTCTCTGCTTGTGCAAAGTCTTTATCTCTCAAATACAAAAAGGCCTACACCCTGAAGAAAAGACTCTCTCTCCTAATCATAAACGCTACTCAAATCAGGGGGAGCTTTCTACTTCAACATCCACTAGTCTTCTCAGAGAACCATGACAGAGAAGACATCATCACTTTTTTCTTATTTTAATAAACTATGTACAGGGTTTTTAACTCCCTTCAAAAGTTATCTTTTGGTTTCTAAGTCTCCTGATCAAAAGAATTAATTTGGTTTTTGGGCACCTGATCAAGATCTCAAAGGGTTGCTAGATCTCCCTTAGAAAAATAGATCTTGTGGTGCAGCGCACATGAGCAAAAACCTCTAGTGGCAGGGCACCTGATCAAAAACCTGTAGTGGATTCCTACCAGGGTGGTAGAAGAGTGGATGTACCCAGATATATTGGGGAACCACTAAAAAATTTCTTGTGTCGTCTGTGATTGTTATTCTCTTTATTTGTGTGTTGTGATTGCTTCTCTATATATATCACTAGTTTTTAAATCTGCTATAAAACTAAATCAATATTTTAAAATACCCTATTCACCCCCCTCTAGTGTAAAGTAGATCTCTCCCTCACTTTCAATTGGTATCAGAGGGTGGGTGTTTGGTTTTACAGGCTAACACCTGAACCATAAGATCCTGATAGATCTTATTGTACATAGAGGTTGTATTATCTATCATGGAACAAAATAAAGAATATGCAAGCACTAGACCTCATGTATGCAATCTAAATAAGTTTGCATTATGGAAAAAAAGGATTAGACTTTACATGAACTCTATTGACGAAGATATATATAATTCTATTTTGACAGATCCACCTCAACCAGTGGCAACAACTAGCACTAGTATTGTATGTAACAACCCCTATCCGTCGCATAGCATATAGCAGCAGGTCTAACCGGGGCCCGACGTCATATACCACAGACAGACCGAAGGGTTACGCAATGAAACCATCCTTCCAATAACCAACGTCCTACACAGAGTACATTCTAGCGGAAGCAATTTAAATGTTGCAAAATAAGAACCCAGCCACAACATGAATGTCCACTACAATAATCCAATAGGAATGAACGTACAAATACACAAGTACTTGGCCTTATGGCCTTACAAGAGTTCACTTTAAACAAAAGTGTCTTCCAAACATCGGCACGCAGGCCGGTCATACATGAGAATAAAAGTAAACATTCATATATAGGCCTTCGAGGGTCGGCTCTGCAATAAGAGCTTTAGCCTGCTATTTGCCACTAGGCTCCGCAGCACCTCCAAGCAACAATCCACTAAAGCGATGGCAAACAAAAGCAACGGTCAGCTAATGCTGACCAAATTATAACGACCCCGCCCCTAAACTCGGGGCGGCGATGCTCCTTCCCTGCACTTTATTATCATAGCAAAACAAGATAGTGAAAGTACAATTTAAGCACACTTCACCACAGGCGTAGGCACACACGGCCACACACCCCATGCTCTCAGGACACTTATACGGTGAACTCGGTCCACCACCGCCCCTAGGACGGCAAACTCGTGAGCATTTGAGTCTTTCTGGCAGAAGTCACGTCAATTGAAGACATCAACAGCCTAAGACAAGCCCTCTATGCCATCAGTAGGCCCCTAAAATCGAACCACATAGAGAGGGTACGGTTCCACTCAACCCGTTGCTCACCTCACCACATCAATTAAAGTCATCGGCACGGGTCAAGCTTCCCCAAATCCCGAGTATCGAACCACAATATTACATAAACCAGTTATGTACAAGTTGGCTCCCAGGCCACCAAGATGGCAGAACCACGCTTCTGCCCAGTTTTCTGGATGCACCTTGAGGTTATTCCCCAAGACTCCCTGTTGCAATCTACCCCGTAGAAAACCCGAAAAACAACCATCGGCACGAAGTCTTATCCGACTATTCATCCAATGCAACATCACCGATCCATACCAACTTGTCCGGATAGGCTTCACATACCATGACTATGTCCGTTTCTCGATTCTGGACTCTACATGAAAACAACGGGGACTATTCAAGTCTACCCAAAGGAACACCTCACACTCACCGCATACTCGCGAGTGCGGGCTTCCTATGCAATAGGAAAGAGGACTTCACATGTCCAAGATGTGAATCGTTACCCTTGAATTTCTCTTTGATGCCATGAAGATCTAGATGGATGAAAAGCACCATAACGGCCTCGCCTCCGTAGATCCGAACTCGGCTTGCGATTTGGGGCTCCGAAGCTCCACCGGCGGCTGGAACTCTCCTCCTCCTTCTTCCTTGCTCTCCCCTCTCTCTAAGACTTTTGGAAAGAGAAATCTCAAAAGAAATGAGGGTTTCCAAGCACCATTCCCGGCCTTAACCTAACATGGACCAGCCTGAGCCCTTAGATACCAAAAGAAGAAAACGGACGGCCACGATTCACACTTAAAATCAGATTCCTGGGCCGAACACGGCTTGTGACATGCTCGTGTACAAGGCTGTATGCCTCAATCGATGCTGAAACTGTCATGTCCAGACCAGGATACGGGCTCTCGATATGCACGTGTTGCACCTGACACGCTTGTGTCATTCAGTACACGCCCGTGTTGCGGGGCGTGTCCCTCCATCGCCACAGGACCAAACACAACACGAGGAAAACACGGGTTCTCGACACGCCCGTGTCAAACCCGAACACGCCTGGGCTCCAGGCCATGTTCCTCCCCCGACACAGCTCGGCTAACTACCCGAGTAGGACACGGCCTGGGACACGCCCGTATCACAGGCCGTGTTCACTGTCTCGATGATAGTCGCCTGCAATTTCGTCAACCACATGACCAGTTCATCGAACCCGAGCACGACACGGCCCTAGGACACGGGCGTGTCCCAAGCCATGTGACCCCTACCAAGTCCCAGACTTGGCTCAAAATGCTACCCATCCCTCTTTTGAGTTTTGGGGCGTTACAGTTCTATCCCACTTAAAAGAATTTCATCCCGAAATTACAGAAAGGAAAAGATATACAAAACTTAAACCGTACCATAGTGAAATAACTCTGGGTACTCCTCAAGCATGGTCTGCTCTCATTCCCACGAGAGCTCCTCCCGATCGTAGTTGTCCAAACGGACCTTGACCATCCTGATGTCCTTGTTATGCAGTCGCTTAACTTTTGAGTCCTCAATGCGAATAGGCTTGGCCTTCGTCGCCAACCCATTATCAACCGGTACTTGATCGACCGCAATCACTTGAGAAGGCTCTTGCACCGCCTTCCGTAGCACCAATATGTGGAATACGTCATGTTGACCACTTAGTTCCGCTGGTAGCTTTAATCGATAAGATGCTTCGCCAATCCGCTATAGAACCTCAAACGGTCCAAGGTACCTCGGGCTTAGCATCTTCAAGCGTCGTACCCATGAGACACCCTTGAACGACTTAATCTTCAAATACACTCAGTCGCCAACAGCGAACTCCACGTTCCTATGCTTGGCATTATAGTACTTAGCTTGTCGGTCCTGGGGGATTAGCAATCTATCTCAAATGGTTCGTACCAACGAGGTTGCATCTTCAACTTCTTGCCGCTTGTAAAGCTTTGACTCACCCGTTTCCAACCATGACAACAGTGTGCGACATCTCCTACCATAAAGGGCCTCGAAGGGTGCCATTTGAATGCTCGTATGGTAGCTATTGTTGTAAGCGAACTCCACCAAGTACAGATGATCTTCCCACTGCTTCACGAAATCCAAGACGCACATGCGAAGCATGTATTCCATCATCCTGTTGACCCTCTCGGTCTGACCATCCGTCTACGGATGAAAGGCCGTACTGAAACTCAGCATTGTTCCCAACATCTGTTGGACAAACCTCCAATCATTGGATGTGAACCGCCCATCTCGGTCACTCATGATGCTGCGGGGCACACCGTGAAGCCGAACAATGTTATCCACATACAATTTTGCCAATTTCTCCACAGAATCATCCTTCCTATGCGGAATGAAGTGCGACACTTTCGTCAACCGATCTACGATCACCCAGATGACGTCGATTCCCTGCTGCGACCTTGGCAAACAATGCACAAAGTCCATTGTAATGTCGTCGAACTTCCACTCCGAGATAGGCAAGGACTTCAAGAATCCTCCAGGCTTCTGGAACTCCGCCTTCACTAGGGCGCACGTTTGACACTTCGCCACATAAAGTGCCACATCCTTCTTATGTCCTGGCCACCAGAACATTTTCTTCAAATCATGGTACATCTTCGTGCTACCTGGGTGAATCGAGTACTTGGTATGATGAGCCTCGTACATCAATTCCACCCACAGTTTGCCCACATTTCGGACGCACAGACGACTGTCCTTCCATAGCAATCCATCCACAACATCAAATTGGGAATTTGACCCATCCAAAGCCTCAACCATGATTTGCTTCATGTGGCCATCCAAATCCAGAGCCTGCTGAATCCGATCAGCTAGGTCACACTGAACTTCTGTCCTGTTCAATAACGCTTCAGCACTGGTCTGCTTGTCAACACAAGAGATCTCCAATACCTCGAACTCTCGAACCAAACTCTCGTTATGAACTGACAACCAGTTGGCTTGCGATGGGGCCCTGTGACTCAACGTATCCGCAATCGCATTGCGTTTTCGAGGCACATAATGAATCTTGAATGTGTAGTCCCCTAGGAACTCCATCCATCTCCGCTGTAGCATGTTTAGATCCTTCTGATCCAACAAGTACTTCAGGCTCTTGTTGTCGGTATAGATATCGACCTTCATACCGTACAAGTAGTGCCTCAACAGCTTCAGGGCAAATATCACGGCCGCTAACTCCAAGTCATGGACCGGATAATTCCTCTCATGCACCTTCAGCTGACGCGAGCCATAAGCTATCACACTTCCATACTATAGTAGTAGACAACCCAATCCACTGCCTGAAGCATCGTTGTAGATCTTAAAGCCTTCGATCCTACTCGGTGAACTTAGAACAGTCATCGTAGTCAACCGACCTTTCAACTCTTTGAAAGCTTGTGCGCACTCAGGAGTCCAAACAAACTTCTGCTCTTTCCTCGTCAGAGTCATGAGGGGTAACGCTATCCGCTGGAAGTTCTCCACGAAGCGCCTGTAATAGCCGGCAAGCAACAGAAAACTCCGTACTTCTACTACCGTAGACAGCACAGGCCACACTCGTATAATAACAATCTTTGTCGGATCCACCGCAATTCCCTCTCCACTGACTATGTGACCAAGGAACGCTACCGAGGACAACCAAAACTCGTATTTGGAGAACTTGGCGTACAGTTGGTTCCTCCTCAACGTCTCCAACACCAAATGCAGATGCTTAAAGTGATCCTCCTCACTATGCGAGTACACCAATATATCGTCGATGAAGACGATCACGAAGTGGTATAGGTACTCTCTGAAAGTCCTGTTCATCAGATCCATGAACACTGACGGCGCATTAGTCAGCCCAAATGACATGACCGTAAACTCATAATGTCCGTATCTCGTGCTAAAAGCTATCTTGGGGATATCACTTTCCCTTATCCTCGGCTGATAATACCCGGACTTGAGATCCAATTTCGAGTACACCGACGACCCAACTAACTGATTGAACAGATCATTAATTCTTGGGATTGGGTACTTGTTCTTCTCTGTTAACTTGTTCAGCTCTCGATAATCGATATATAGTCGCAAGCTCTCGTCCTTCTTCTTCACAAAAAGGACCGGTGCGCTCCAAGGCGACGAACTTGGACGCACATAACCCTGTTCCAACAGCTCTTGAAGTTGAACCTTCAATTTCACCATCTCCTTAGGTGCTAACCGATATGGAGAGCGTGACACAGGTTTCGCACCTGGCACTAGATCAATAGTGAAGTATATCTCCCGCTGAGGTGGGTCTCTAGGGAGATCGCCAGGGAACACATCAAGGTACTCAGATACCACTGGGATGCTGTCCAAAGCATTCTTATGCTTCGAAGTCTCCATTAGCATGAAGAACAGCTCTACACCAGCACAAATCACCGTAACCACCTGTAGAGCAGACATCAAAGTCTTGCTCAACCCTTTTAAGCCCGCAAATATCGTCTCACGACCAGTTCCCAACTTAACCTCCTTGCAATTGCAGTAAATGTATGCATGCTTCTTCGAAAGCCAGTCCATACCGAAAATCTCGTCGAACTCCGCTAGCGGCAGTAACGACGCTTTCAAGTCGAACTCCTGAATCCCAATTTGTATATTTACGCCACAGACTCTATCCGCGCGCATTGAACACCCATTCAGCAACAACACATCCAGTTTGTCCTTTGTCATCGAAGAAGGTACTCCGATGCGCGATATAAATCCTTCGGACAAAAAGGAGTGCGAAGCTCCCGTATCAAAGAGTGCTCTTGCCAGATTATCACAAATCAAAACAAAGCCTATACAAACAGTAGTAAGCTAACATGCGGAAGGTAACAAGTATTTAAAGCTAACTTTCTATAAATTTAAACCGTACTTGTCAACACATCTGCTTGCTTGATAGCCTCCTGCTGGCCAAGGTTATAGACTCTAGGTTGAGTCAGAGCATAGTGGGATGCGGTTGACTCCACCGCCTTGCCCTTATCCTCGTAGGTTGCTCCCGGCTTCCTCTCGGACTTTGGGCATCTGCTTCGACAATCTAGGGCATAGTGTCCCGGCTTTCCACAATTATAGCATGCGCCCGGGGTTCAGACTGTAGACGCCCCAGATACACCAGAAGAAGGGGTTGGACCCGAAGTTCTAGCCTTCTTATTCCACTTACAGAACACAGATTTTGAGGAGTTCGGCACTTTAAACTCCGACCCCTTTGCACTAGAGTCTTTCTTCGCTTGCACATTCCTCAGGTCCTTCTTCAAAGACTGGGCCGTATTGACCAGGGTCAAGAAGCCCTGCGTTATAGGCCCCGAGAGCAGTATCCTTAGGTCATCCCTCAGACCCTTATAGAATCAGTTTGTCTTACACTCCTCATCAGCGAATGTAGAGCTAGAGTACCGACCTAACCGTGTAAATTTGTGGAGATACTCGTCCATGCTACTCTCTCCTTGTGTCAGCTTCTGGAATTCATTCTCCATCATGATCCTCTGAGCCGAGGGAAGGTACCTTCCCAAGAATAGTCTCGAGAATTCTTCCATCGAGACGTCTGTGAGTTGCCTTCCCCTTAGGTGATGTAGCTCCAATCCTTCCCACCACAGGCTTGCATCTCCGTCCAACAGGAAAGTAGCTATGGTGGTCATCTGCCACTCTTCCATTTCAGTAGCTGTCAAGACTCTCTAAACACAAGAGAGCCAATCCTCAGCTTGGGATGGGGTTCCCGTCCCTGAGAACACCGGAGGATTGAAGCCCATAACATGCTTGAGCTGCTTTTTGGTAGCTCTCCTAGGCACCAAAGGCTCCACTACTACTTGCTCCACCCTTCTCAGTTTTGCTGCTTGAAGCGGTACCTGCTCCACCGCAGGAGCAGGCTATTGCATTTGCCTTGCAGGCTACGCATTGATCATAGCAAACACTGCTTCAGCCACCAATCATATGGTTTCTGCCGAGGGAGGTGTTGCAGGCACATCATTTGGTGCACTACTTTTCTCAGAAACCAAACGTTCTGACGGCCCTGCACCACTTATGGTCATCTATAGTCGTACAAAACACCGTTAAGCGACCAAACAAAATTGCAAAAAGCAATTATAGGGATGCACAGGTTCCTCAAACATGTGTATTTTCATTCCTAAGTGGACATTCATGGGTTCTATTATGTTATAACGATGACGCACACACATGTGCTCCCCGCCCCTTAAAAGAATTCATCCACGAATTCATTTTAGTTGACCGAAACCAGTAGTCTGATACCAAATTGTAACACCCCCTATCTGTCGCATAGCATATAACAGTAGGTCCGGCCGGGGCCCGATGCCATATACCACAGACAGATCGAAGGGTTACGTAATGAAACCATCCTTCCAATAATCAACATCCTACACAGAGTACATTCTAGCGGAAGTAATTTAAATGTTGCAAAATAAGAACCCAGCCACAGCATGAATATCCACTACAATAACCCAATAGGAATGAACGTACAAATACACAAGTACTTGGCCTTATGGCCTTACAAGAGTTTACTTTAAACAAAAGTGTCTTCCAAACATCGACACGCAGGCCGGTCATACACGAGAATAAAAGTAAACATTCATATATAGGACTTCGAGGGCCGGCTCCGCAATAAGGGCTTTAGCCCGCTATATGCCACTAGGCTCTGCAGTACCTGCAAGCAACAATCCACCGAAGTGGTGGTAAACAAAAGCAACGTTCCGCTAAAGCTGACCAAATTATAATGACCCCGCCGCTAAACTTGGGGCAGCGATGCTCCTTTCCTGCACTTTATTAGCATATCAAAACAAGATAGTTAAAGTACAATTTAAGCACACTTCACCACAGGGATAGGCACACACGACCACACACCCCGTGCTCTCAGGGCACTTATACGGTGAACTCGGCCCACCACCGCCCCTAGGACGGCAAACTCGTGAGCATTTGAATCTTTTCGATAGAAGTCACGTCAATTAAAGACATCGACAGCCTAAGACCCGCCCTCTATGCCATCGGTAGGCCCCTAAAACCAAAGCACATAGAGTGGGTACGGTTCCACTCAACCCGTTGCTCACCTTTCCATGACAACTTAAGTCATCGGTGCGGGTCAAGCTTCCCCGAATCCTGAGTATCGAACACATAGTATTACATAACCCAGTTATGTACAAGTTGGCTCCCAGGCCACCAAGATGGCAGAACCACGCTTCTGCCCAGTTTTCCGGGTGCACCTTGATGTTAGTCCCCAAGGCTCCTTGTTGCAATCTACCCCGTAGAAAACCAGAAAAACACCCATCGGCGCGGAGTTTTCTCCGGCCATTCATGCAATGCAACATCACCGATCCAGACCAACTTGTTCAGATAGGCTTCACACATCATGCCTATGTCCGTTTCTCGATTCCGGACTCTATATGAAAACAACGGAGACTATTCATGTCTACCATAAGGAACACCTCACACTCCCTGCATACTCGTGAGAGCGGGCTTCCTATGCAAAAGGAAAGAGGACTTCACATGTCCAAGATGAGAATGGTTACCCTTGCATTTATCTTTGGCGCCATGAAGATCTAGACGGTTGAAAAGCACCGCAACGGCCTCGCCTCCTTAGATCCGAACTCGGCTTGCGATTTGGGGCAAATAGCGGGCTAAATCCCCATTCCTTGCTCTCCCCTCTCTCTAAGACTTTTAGAAATAGAAATCTCAAAAGAAATGAGGGTTTCCAAGCCCCATTCCCGGCCTTAACCTAACATGGACCAGCCTGAGCCCTTAGATCCCAAAAGAAGGAAACAAACGGCCATGATTCGCACTTAAAATCAGATTCCTGGGCCGAACACGACTTGTGACACCCCCGTGTCCAAGGCCGTGTGCCTCAATCGATGTCGAAACTGTCGCGTCCAGACCAGGACACGGGCTCTCGACACGCTCGTGTCGCACCTGACATGCCTGTGTCATTAAGTACACGCCCGTGTTGCGGGGCTTGTCCCTCCATCGACACAGGACCAAACACAACCCGAGGAGAACACGGGTACTCGACACGCCCGTGTCACATTTGACACGCCCGTGTCAAACCCAAACACGCATGAGCTCCAGGCCCTGTTCCTCCCCCGATACAACTCGGCTAACTACCCGAGCAGGACACGACCTGGGACACGCCTGTGTCTCAGGCCATGTTCATTGTCTCGACGATTGTCTCCTGCAATTTTGTTGACCACATGGCCATATCATCGAACCCGAGCATGACACGGCCCGGGGACATGCCCGTGTACGAGGCCGTGTGACCCCTACCAACTCCTAGACTTGGCTCAAAATGCTACCAGTCCCTCTTTTGAGTTTCAGGGCATTACACTGTACCACCACCAGAATTGACAACAACACAAAAGAAACTAAAGGTTGGTGATGCCAAAGCTATGAATATATTAGCTCAGATAATGTCAGATGACATCTTCCAAAAGGTTGTTGAATGCTCTTTAGTAAGGGACATCTGGAACTCCCTCAATACAATGGTTGCTGGATCTGTTGATGAGAGAAAAGACAGAAGATCACACCTTATCTCTCAATATGAGAACTTTAAAAAGGGAGAATCAGAATCAGTAGCTGAGATGTACACAAGACTCAGTCTCATCAATAACGAGCTGAAATCTTTGGAGGACATCACATTGACATAAGTCAATGATAAGATCCTCATGTGTTTTCCTAGCACATGGGATTAAAGGATCTGGCCAATCAAAGAAGCCAGAAGCTTAAATGATATTACAACAGAGACCGTGTTAGGCAAGCTCAAATTTTTATGAGCAGCTCATCCGAACCAGAGAAGATGAACAGGAGTCTTTACCCCCAGTAAGGAAAGAGAAATGTATTGCTTTTCAAGCAACAGAAGAAGAAAAATCTCCAGAGAATGAAGATCTTATAGGTCTCTTGCCTAAGAGATTCTACAAAATGGTAAGAAAAGACTTCAGGAGAAGATCTTCCAAAAATGATGACAAACCAAGGTATAATAAAACCCCCCACTAAAGAAATAGTTTGTTATGGTTGTAGGAAATCAGGACAAATCCTTCCAAAATGTCCTGAGAATAAGAAGAAAGACATGATGAAGGAGAAAGATTACAAGAATCACTCTTACAAATCCTCTGCCAGTAAATATAAAAAGAAGGAGAGAGGCTTTGTTGTTGAGACTTGGAGTGAATCTGATTCAGAATCTTCATCTAGCTCAGGTGAAGATGAGGAAAAAGCAAAGGCTAAAGAGATTTGTTTGATGGCAATCAATACATCATGCAATAATTCTGAGCCTGAGTCAGAATCTGAAGAAGACCAGGTAATATCTACTTTTGATTTTACTTCAGATCAGTTTAAATTAGATTTCAAATTACTATGTAAAGATTTAATAAAATCTGAGAAGAAAATAAAACTTCTCAGAGAGAAACTAACTGAATTAGACAATCTTTCTTTAGAAAACCTTGAGCTTAAAGAAAATTTAAAACTTGCTAATGAACAAATAGGCTCTTTAGAAAAGAAGTTAAATGAGGCTAAAAAGTTTGAAGAATCCCTTAATGGGAGAAGCATCAAACTGATGGATATCACAAGCACAGTCAATGCCAGACTCAATGGCAAACTAGGCTTGGGGGCTTTATCTAGTCAACCTCATCTGCTTCAGAAAAATATTCTATCAACCCCTATAAACTTCATATCAGCTAAAGGAAAAGAAGTACTACAAATTACATATCAAATTACTAAAGTTTCACAAAATAATAAATCAAAGCAAAATAGAAATTCACAGAAAAATAATGTTCAACAAAATTCGTCGAACCAAGATCGAGAAAATTAGTATTATTTGTCGAACGATGATCGGTAAACTCTAAACTTAGAATTTGGGTATAACTACTCAACAATTGGTGCTCGACGAACTCAATATGATTCGTCGAACAAAGATCGACAAATGTGGAACGCAGAAAATGAACATTATTATTCTATGAATGGAGCTCGATGAACTCACTACCAATCGTTGATCTCAGCTCGACGAACTCAATGCAATTAGTCGACCTCAAATTTTGTTAATAGAAATTTTAACCCTTTTCAAAATTATAATCAAACTCAAAAATTTATAAATCCTTTTACTCAGTGGATCATCCCTCCTAGGAAATATCATCCACTTGGTTATAAAGATCAACCAGAGTGTTCTTACATTTCCAATTATCATTATGAAAGAAAATAGGACCCAAGGTAACCTGGGTCAAGAATATCTAATTTTATTTTATGCAGGAAAAGAACTATCCTACCATAGAGGAACAGTGGTATCTGGATAGTGGCTGCTCAAAGCATATGACAGGCAGAAAAGAAAACTTTAGTGACTTCAAAGCTAAGCTTGGACCTAATGTCATTTTTGGAGACTCCAATTATGGCCAGACAAAGGGCTATAGGAATTTCAAAGTTGGAGAAGTTATCGTCAGGAAGGTAGCTTATGTGAAAGGTCTCAAGCATAACCTTATATCCATAAGTCAATTATGTGATGAAGGTTATAAGGTATCTTTTAGCAAATCATTATGTTCTATCACATCTAGTTCTAACAAAATTATTTTAAAAGGAATTAGATAAGGTAATATATACTTAGTTAATTTGAACTCTACCAAATCTGAAATTTGCCTGTTTAATCAAATTAGTAAAACAAATGAACTATGACATAGGAGATTAGGACATGTAAACCTTAGGACAATTGTTAAAATATCTAGAGACAACCTTATCAGAGGACTGCCTTCTAGTTCTTACAAGAAGGAAGGACTTTGCAGGTCTTGTGAATTAGGTAAACAAACCAAAAATAGCTTTAAATCAATCTCTAAAAGTGAATCACCCAGATTTTGTATTTGCTACATATGGACCTTTTTGGACCTATTGAAGTACAAAGTTTGGGAGGAAAGTCTTATACTTAAGTAATTATTGATGATTTCTCTAGATTCACTTGGGTGTTCTTTCTTAGAAACAAGTCAGATAACTTTAAAGTTCTTACAGACTTTTTTTAGGAACATCAAGATTGAGTACTCTACTCAGATTACATTGATCAGAAGTGATCATGACACTGAGTTTGAATCTATTCTGATGAAAGAATTCTGTGAGAAAGAAGGTATCAGACATTATTTTTCTACTTCTAGAACTCCTCAATAAAATGGGGTAGTTGAAAGGAAAAATAGAACATTAATTGAATCTGCTGGAACATTACTTGTAGATGCTCACTTACCCCTATCCTTTTAGGCAGAGGCAGTAAGCACAACAAACTATGTTCTTAACATGAGTTTGATTCATAAACTAAAGGGTAAGACTCCCTATGAATTACTTAAGAATAAGAAACCTAAAGTTGATTATTTCAAAGTTCTTGGTTGCAAATGTTATATACATAATAATGACAAGAAACATTTAAGAAAATTTGAAGCCAAAGCTGCTAAAGGAATTTTCCTTGGATATTTTCAAGTCAGCAAGGCATGTGGTGTAACGCCCCGAAAATCGTATTTGAGTTGGTCGCGTAAAATGGGATTTTTGGTACTGGTATTGGGGTGCACGGCCTAGGATACGGGTGTGTCCAAGGCCGTGTCTTGCTGGTGATTTTTTTGGCCGTTTTCATCCCGAGAAGGACACGGCCAGGAACATGGCTTCATGACACGGGCGTGTCATTTGACACAGGCATGTGCCTACCCATGTCCGTACCCGTGTTCAGTTGGGTCGTGGCGGTTGGCGTAGCGGTTATGCGTGACACGCCCCCAGTCACGGGCGTGTCGAGGACCCGACATGATCGTGTCAGGTGAGACACGGGCGTGTCTTTGCCCGTATGCCTTTCCTTCGTTCGACAATCATGCCTCGATCAAGGCATACGGCCTGGGACACCGCCGTGTGCGACGCCGTATTCAGCCCAGGTCTGGGGAATTTTGTGCAGATCTGAGCCGTTCATTTTATTTAATTGAGATCCAATGGCCCAGATGGTTTCCTGCTCTATTAAGGTCGGGAATAGGGGAGTTAATCATTCATTTCTCTCCAACCATTCTCTCTCTCAAGGAGTTGGAAAGAGGAGGAAGAAGGAAGGGATTCCGGCCACCGCCGGAGCATCGGAGCACCATTTTGAGATCTGAGAGCGGATTCATGGAGGAAAGTTCGTTGCGAAGATTTCCATCCATGTAGTTTTTCCATGGCGCCAAAGCGGACTACAAGGGTAATGATTCTCTACTTGAGCATGTGAAGCTCTTTCTTTCTGCATAGGGAATCCCGCTCCCGCGAGTGTGCGGTGAGTGCGTGGTGTTCCTTGGGATTGATGTGAATAGTCCCCCTTATGTTGCATATAGAGTCCGGAATCGAAGTACGGGCATAGGCATTGTGTGTGAAGCCTACCCGGATGTGTATTATTTGGATCGGTGATGTTGCATTTTTTATGATTTGTCGGAGAAGACTCCGTGCTTTGGGTTCTCGGGTTTCTACGCGGTAGATTGCAGCAGGGATCTTTGGAGGTTAGCTCCAAGGCGCACCCGGAAAACTGAGCGGAATCGTTGTTCTGCTAACTTGGCGGTCTGGGAACCGGCCTTGATCATAACTGGGTTATGAGATTTTTTGGAAAATGTTGGGATCCGAGAGAAGCTTGGCCCGCGTATAGGACTTAAATTGACTAGGCGGCGTGAGCAACGGGCAAGTGGAATCGGACCTAGGCTATATTGTTCGTTGCGAGAGACCCGAAAAGGGAACTGGCCATTGGCATAGTTGGGAGCCTTAGACGGTGGTCAGAAAGGCTAAATGCTCACATGGTTGCCATCTTTGGGTTGGTGGTGAAGCCACGGAATTGACCGGATTCACCGTTAATGTGCCCTGAGTGCACGAGGTGTTTGGTCGTGCGAGCCTACACCTATGGAGAAATATATAATTGCACTTTATTGTTTAGCTGGGCTAATGTTATGCAGGGAAAGAGCACTGTCGTCCCGAGTAAGGGGAGGGGTTGTTATAATTTGGTCAGCTTTTGGCTCACCGTTGCTTTGTTTGCCACCGTGCGGTGGAATGTGCTTGCAGGTGCTGTGGAGCCGAGTACCAAATAGCGGGCTGGAGCCCATGTTGCTGTGCTGGCCCTAGAAGGCCAAAGCGAATAGTTGTATTTTACTTTTTGTCATGTGTGGCCGGCCTGCGAGCCGAAGTATGGAAAATACTATTTATTAAGTGAACAATTGTAAGGCCATAAGGCCAAGTACCCTTTCAGTGTATTTGGGTTTCATTCCAGTAGTGTGGTTGTGGACATTCATGTTTATTCGATTTAAGTTTTGGGTTCTTTCAACTTTAAAAGTTTCCGCTAGAATGCTCTGTGTAGGACGAGTAGTCTTAATTGGATAGTTTGAATATTCTTATGTAACCCTTCCGACTGTTTGTGGTATATGGCGTCGGGTTCTAGCTGGATCTTCTGTTATATGCCATGTGACGGATGGGGGTGTTACAATTTGGTATCAGACTTCTGGTTATGGTCAGGCTTAAATGAATTCATGGGCGAATTCTTTTAAGGGGTGGTGAGCACATGTGTGCGTCATCGTTATAACATCAAAAAGAACTCATGAATGTCCACTTAGGAATGAAAATACACTTGTTTTGTGAAATCTGAGTGTTCCAATGATTGCTTTTAGCATTTTGTTTGTCATCTAATTGTGTGTCTTTGCTACTATAGGCAGCTAGGAGCGGTGTTGGTTAGTCAGAGCGTCCGCAATCAGCGGAAAGTAGTGCACCAAGGGACGTGCCTACAACACCTCCTTCAACGGAAACCATCAGGATGGTGGATGAGGTGGTATTTGTAATGATAAATGCCCAACCTGCAGGGCAAATGCATAGCACATCTCCTGCGAATGAGTAAGAACCGGTTAGGGCGGTAGAGCCGAGAGTGGTGGAGCATGCAGCAGTTGATCTGGTAGAGCCGAGGAGAGCTATGGAGAAGCAGCTTAAGCATGTAATGGGCTTTAATCCTCCGAGGTTCGATGGGGTTGGAAAGTCAGCTCAAGCTGAGGACTGGCTCTCTTCGATAAAGAGGGTTCTAATAGCCACGTTAACTGAGGAGTGGCAGAAGAGCACCATAATGACTTTTCTTTTAGTGGGTGAAGCGAGGCTGTTGTGGGATGAGTTGGAGTTTCATCTCTTAGTGGGTAGGCAGCTTGCTGATGTGCCTATGGAGGAATTTTCGAGGTTGTTCCTAGCCAGATTTGTACCCTCTGCTCGGAAGTTGGAGACGGGGAATCAGTATCTTGGGCTGACTCAGGAAGCCAGAAGCGTGGACGAGTATCTTCATGAGTTCACACGGTTGGGTCGTTATGCTGGTGCTGCGTTTATGGAAGAAGAACGGAAGACCAACCGGTTTTATGAGGGTCTACGCGATGACCTACAGTTACTACTTGCTGGGCCTAAGGCGCAAGGCTTCCTATCCTTGGTCAATTCGGCCCGATCGTTGGAGAAGGTCGTTAAGAAAGTTCAAGAGAAGAAGGACCTAGGAGAAAGGAAGTTTGAGTTCAAGGTGCCAAATAACAAGTCAAGTTTCCGCAGATGGAATAAGAAGCGGAGGACTTCGAACTCATCCCCTTCGGCTGATGCGTCGGGGGCAACTACAAGTCGAGTCCCAGGAGCTTGCTACAACTGCAGGAAGACGGGGCACTTTGCTCGTGAGTGTTGGAGCGGACGTTCAAAGTCCGAGAGGAAGTCTGGAGCAACTTGTGAGGAGAAAGGGAAGGCGGTGGAGTCAACCGCGTCCCATCATGCTCCAGCCCAGCCTAGAATCTATAACATTGGTCTACAAGAGGCCATAAAGCAAGCGGATGTGGTGACAGTGTTGGAGTTACCATGGTGATCTGGAAGTGGTCAAACATGTAATCTTACTGCCAACGCGATATGAGCCTGCAGGGTCGCACATAAGAGATGTGGAGAAGTTGGATGATTGACTGTGTGGGTAAAGGTTACCAAACACCGACCTGAATGGGGTTATGGGCAAAGTGTTGCCTTAAAGGATCGTCGGGTTTGGCAAATATTGCCTTGAAGGACTGGTAAGAATAGCCGACCGAGGGTCGACGAGAATCGTCGAGAATGGTTCCGGCCATGATTGTTGAATTGGAAGTTTTGTTATTCCAGTGTGTGTAAACCTAGGGATTTAGAAGCGTTCTAAATGTCTAGATTTACTCTTGGTACCTCTCTAAGAACTTCTGGAATTTCATGGAAATTTCTAATTGTTAGAAATTGTAGTCTCCTTAGTAGTAACCATCCCTCGAGTTTGTTTTGGATTTTGAATCCAACATAGAGAGATGAGCTTGTCTACTGCTTTAAGTTGAGTTGTCTTTGCCTTTGTCCAATGCATGTAAATCTGAGGATTTGGAAGTTTCCGGATGTTCAGATTTAGCCCTTCCTTCTATCAATTGTTGATGGTGTCAGGATGTGCACATAAGGGATGCATATGGTTTAGATATTGTTTTTCTTTGGATGTGCACATTGATCAAATGTTGATCATGGTTAATTGTTAACCTATAATTAAAATCTCTTCATCAAATATTAAGTGTTCGGATGCCTTCCGATGGATGACACTCTTCCTTCCTCGATCGATGAAGTGTGGGCTTGCCAAAGCAAGGTGCATTAATCTATCTTGGTAAGGGTGCGAGCGGATAATTGTGATATCCCACTGTCGACATCAGGTCCAGCTTAACTAGGTGACCTCAAAGGTTGAGTGCCTAGAGGCATAGGGTTGGCATGCACCATATGATGGATGCGAATAAGGAGTTATTCACCAACCATACAAGAATTGCATGAGGATGCAATTGGCAAGCGTTGCCTACCTAAATAACCGCATCGTGAGAGGAAAGCCAAAGCTGACTCATTGTGTTGGTGAAATACGGATCTTGTCCACTAAGAGAGTAGCTCGCATGAACTCTCCGAATTGTTAGTGAGGGCTATCATTTCGAATAAAATAGTGGGAGTGTTTTAATTGAAGTCCAAATTAAAATAAATTGTATTTGAAGTTTTGGTACTGATTTTATTCTGCATAAATTCTTGTAGAATTCCATGGCAAGTGTTTCACACTCCACTTTGTCTTTGAGAGCCATCCTTGAGAAGGATAAGCTCAGTGGGACAAATTACATGGACTGGTATAGGAACCTAAGAATTGTTCTTAGGCAAGAGCGAAAGCTCTATGTCTTGGAAGAAGAAGCCCCCGAGGTGCCGACCGGGAACTCTTCCCGTGTTGAGAAAGATACCTATAAGAAGTATACTGATGATGCTTTAGATGTCGAATGCCTTATGCTTGCCACTATGAACTCTGAGCTTCAGAAGCAACATGAGAGCATGGGGTGAAAGGAGATTGACGAGCATCTCAAGAAAATGTTTCAAGGGCAGGCTCGTCAAGAGAGGTTCGACGTCATAAAAGCATTGTTTCAGTGCAAGATGGGAGTTCGAGACTCAGTAGGGACTCGCGTACTCAAGATGATTGGGTATATAGAGAACCTTGAAAGGCTGGGTTTTCCTCTTGGTCAAGAGTTGGCCACAGATCTGATCCTGCAATCGTTGCCGGATAGTTATGAGCAGTTCGTCTTGAACTACAACATGAATGAAATAGACAAGACACTGCCCGAACTCCTAGGCATGTTGAGAACTGCCGAAATCAATATGAAGAAGGCCAAGCCTGCCTGCCCCATACTGATGGTGCATAAGGGCAAGGGCAAGGCCAAGGGTTCTAAGAATACGAAGGTGGGACCTAAGTCATATCTTGAGCCCAATTCTTCAGCACTGATGAAAAAGAAAAGCATGGTGAAGGAAGGGAAATGCCACCACTGTGGCAAGGCTGGTCATTGGAGGAGGAACTGTCCTTCGTACATTGAAGGTCTGCAGAAAAAGAAGGGAGGTATGACTTCCGCTTCAAATATTCACGTTATAGAGATATACCTTTCTGCTCCTTCATCTTGGGTATTGGATACCGGATGTGGTTCTCATATTTGTACAAATGTGCAGGAACTGGAAAGGAGAAGATTGCTGAGTAAAGGGGAGGTGGACCTCCGCGTCGGCAATGGAGCAAGAGTTGCTGCTGTAGCCGTAGGGGTTTACCGTCTTTCTTTGCCCAGTGGGCTTGTAATAGAACTAGATAATTGTTATTTTGTTCCGGCCATAACTAGAAACATTATATCTATTTCATGTTTGGACATGATTGGATTTTCTTTTATAATTAAGAACAACTGTTGTTCTATATTTAAGAATGATGTTTGTTATGTTGTAGCCCAATTGTTTAATGGTCTTTATGTTTTGAACTTGGACCATCTGATCTGTAATGTAGAAAATAATAAAAGACTAAGAACAAATGACTCGAACCCTACGTTTCTCTGGCATTGTCGTTTGGGTCATATCAACGAGAAGCGCATATCCAAACTCCATAGAGATGGACTTTTGGACTCATTTGATTATGAATCATTTGAGCGATGCGAATCTTGTTTGTTAGGCAAGATGACTAAAGCTCCTTTCACTGGTTATACTGAGAGGGCTGAGGATCTCTTGGGTGTTGTACATAGTGATGTATGCGGACCCATGAGTTCCATGGCTAGAGGTGGGTATTTCTACTTTGTTACATTTACTGATGATTTCAGTAGATACGGATATGTGTATCTTATGAAGTGCAAATCCGAGACCTTTGAAAAGTTCAAAGAGTTCAAGAATGAAGTAGAAAACCAGTTGGGTAAAAGGGTTAAAGCACTCCGATCTGATCGAGGTGGCGAATACCTGAGTCATGAGTTCCGTGATCATCTGAAAGAGTGTGGTATTGTATCACAGCTCACTCCACCTAGAACACCACAACATAATGGTGTGTCTGAGAGGAGAAATCGTACTCTGTTAGATATGGTACGTTCGATGATGAGTTATGCAGACTTGCCTGTTTCCTTTTGGGGTTTTGCTTTAGAGACTGCTGCAATGACATTGAATCGCGCTCCAACGAAAACGGTTCTGAAGACACCATATGAGATATGGACTGGGAAGCGTCCTAGTATGTCGTTCATTAAAATTTTGGGCTGTGAGGCATACGTGAGACGTCAAATGCCTGACAAGCTGGAACCCAAATCGGATAAATGTTATCTAGTGGGATATCCTAAGGAAACGAAAGGATATTACTTTTACCTACCGTCTGAGGGCAAAGTGTTTGTCGCAAGGACTGGTGTCTTCTTGGAGAAAGAGTTATTATCAAGAAAGACTGAAAAGGTAGAGCTTGAAGAAGTTCAAGAACCACATGTAGTGAATGAACCGGAATTGGATTCTGAGACAGGACTACAAGATGTTGTAGCTAGAGAACCTGCTCAGGGAACACAAGTACTACGTAGATCTGGTAGACCGAGGTTTGAGCCTGAGAGATATGGATTTCTCTTGTCTCAAATAGGTAATGTGTTGCTTATGGATCATGATGATGAACCAGCAACCTACCAAGATGCTATGAATGGACCGGACTCCGACAAATGGCTTGAGGCTATGAAATCTGAAATGGACTCCATGTATGCAAACCAAGTTTGGAACTTGGTGGAACCACCTGAAGGGGTACGACCCATAGGGTGCAAGTGGGTCTTCAAGAAGAAGACCGACATGGATGGGAATGTACAGACATTCAAAGGGCGACTGGTGGCTAAGGGTTTCAAGCAAATTCATGGTATTGACTATGATGAGACCTTTTCCCCTGGTGCCATGGTAAAGTCCATAAGGATATTGCTTGTTGTTGCTGCGTATTATGACTACGAGATCTGGCAGATGGATGTCAAAACGGCTTTCCTTAATGGAAACCTCCTTGAGGAAGTGTATATGACACAACCCGAGGGTTTTGTATCCCGAGATGAAGCCACTAAAATATGCAAGTTGAATAAGTCCATCTATGGACTGAAACAGGCCTCTCGAAGTTGGAATCTTCGTTTTGATGAGAAAATCAAAGAGTTTGGTTTCATCAAGAATGAAGATGAGCCTTGTGTTTACAAGCGAATCAGTGGGAGCATTGTTGTCTTCCTGATATTGTATGTAGATGACATACTGTTGATTGGGAATAATATTCCTACCCTGAAAGTTGTTAAGAACAACCTAGGGAACTGCTTTTCAATGAAGGATTTGGGTGAAGTGATTTATATACTTGGTATTAAGATCTATAGAGATAGATCGAAGAAGTTGCTGGGTTTGACCCAGAGTACGTACATCGAAAAGGTGTTGAAGCGGTTCAACATGCTTGAGTCCAAGAAAGGATGTTTGCCCATGTCTCATGGTGTGAATCTCTCTAAGGACCAGTGTCCAAAGTCTTGTGAAGATAAGGACCGCATGAAGTTGATTCCATATGCTTCGGCAATTGGATCAATCATGTACGCGATGTTATGTACTCGACTCGACGTCTCCTTTACTTTGAGCATGACTAGCAGGTATCAGTCAGACCCCGGTGAGTGTCACTGGATTGCAGTCAAGAATGTCCTGAAGTACTTGAGAAGGACTAAGGATGTATTCTTGGTGTATGGTGGAGAGTAAGAGCTCGTTGTAAGTGGTTACACGGATGCTAGCTTCCAAACTGATAGAGATGACTCCAAGTCTCAGTCAGGTTTTGTGTTTTTCCTGAATGGAGGAGCTGTGAGCTGGAAGAGTTCCAAGCAAGAGACAGTTGCTGATTCTACAACAGAGGCCGAGTATATCGCTGCAGCTAATGCGGCGAAGGAGGCTGTATGGATTAGGAAATTCATCGGCGAGCTTGATGTAGTTCCTAGCATTGTTGGTCCTGTAGTTCTCTACTGTGATAACAATGGTGCAATTGCACAATCTAAGGAACCTAGATCCCATCAGCGCTCCAAGCACATACTTTGGCGGTTTCATCTTATTCGTGAGATTGTCGAACGAGGAGATGTGAACATTTGCAGAGTGCCGACTGAGGAGAATATTGCGGATCCACTGACAAAGCCTCTCGCGTAGAGAAAGCATGATGGTCATACTAGATCGATGGGTATACGATACCTAAATGATCAACTCTAGTGAGAATCTTGTGGATTGCATGTAAACTTGTATTTTGTTGGCCATTTGTTCATATGATGAACATTGGACCTAGTTTTTTTTTACAATTAATGGCAAGTTCTTTTATTATGAATTTTTCTATATGATAGTTAAATGTTAACATAATAGATACCCTTAGAATGTTCGCTTCCATGGGACATCAAGTACGTGACTTGAATGTGAGAGCCTATGATTTATTTGAAGCTTCATTCTTAAAGGTCCCTGGTTGAGTATCATCATAGAAGCTAAGGGTGATGATGATACATGAAGGGTAGCACGTGCGTTGACTGATGACCGGTTCTCACAGGTCATGATATTGTGATATCAAGTCATCACGTGGGTACTTGTTAGTGAACAAGTTGTACTGGACAGACCCAACCTGAGACTACTCTGTGGATTGTCATCCAATCGTGTCACGAGTAGGTCTCAATTGACAATGGTGTTGTGGTCCTTTGACCTGAAGTCACAGCATTCATCAAGTGAGGAAGAGCGTGCTTTGATGTCATCTAAAGTCTTCCTTGAGAAAGGTTGATGATAAGGGTGGTTGTTGGGCATGTTACGAATCATTTGGGTGTTTGTGTGTGAGCAGATATGGGATTTGTCCTCCTGTATGACAGGAGTTGCATCCATGGGCCCCTTGATGGAACTGGACTGAGAAATGCATGGCTATGCTTGGTTGAGTCAATATGTGATATTGGACTCACCATTCTCTGGAAGTCCGTCCTGGATCAAGAAACTTGGATTGAGCTATTACGAGGGTGACACGGTCCATGCCTCTAGTTCTTTCCGGATGTAATGGACAAAGGGACAAAGACAACGCTGATACATTGGTCATAAAGGCTTATGAGTTATAAACTCTTATTGCTTGGGGAGCAATGATGCATTGCTAGATGCCGCTCATTGTTTGTGAGGTTTTTGATTTGATACTTTCAAGATCAAGTGGGAGTCTGTTGGAGTTACCATGGTGATTTGGAAGTGGTCAAACATGTAATCTCACTGCCAACACGATATGAGCCTGCAGGGTCGCACATAAGAGATGTGGAGAAGTTGGATGATTGACTGTGTTGGTAAAGGTTACCAAACACCGACCTGAATGGGGTTATGGTAAAAGTGTTGCCTTAAAGGATCGTCGGGTTGGGCAAATGTTGCCTTGAAGGACTGGTAAGAATAGTCGACCGAGGGTCGACGAGAATCGTCGAGAATGGTTCTCTGATTTTTTGCCGAACGACGGGAATCGTCGAGAATGGTTCTCTGATTCTCGCCGATCGACGAGAATCGTTACTATGATTCTCAATGATTGACGAGAATCGTCGACCGCAGGTCGACGGTCGACGAGTATAGTCCACCCCGCGTTCGGCGAGAATCGTCGAGTATTGTACTCTAATTCTCGCCGATCCTAGGTGTTACTCGCCGACTGATTCTCGCCGAATCTGCTTGATGATTCTCGCCGATTCTCGCCGATTCTCGCCGATCGTCGCCGATTCTCGCCGACTGATACTCGCCGATTCTGGGACCCTATTTTTCTGGGTGGTTTGCGGATAGCGATAAACCTAAGTCTATTTATGCCTTCGGTATAAAAGGGACACTTAGGGGTTTTGGGCTTTATGCTTTTAGCTTTTAGCAGCCGATCGAAATCGACGGAAGCCGTTCCGCCCTTCGTTCCGCCGATCCCGAATCCCGCTGACGGAAAGGTTCCGCCGCCGTGTTCACTCCGCCGACCTCCTCCTCTCCGGCGATCGTCGCTGGCGTTGAGATCCCTGGCGCGGACCTAGCAGTCCGTGGGAAAGCAAGGTGCGGTCTTTCTCCTTCCTGATTTTTCGTGCGACGGAAAGATCGGCGTTCTCCCGCTTGTGTGGATTTCTGCAGAGACGTGGACATCATTCCACGTAGAACTCGTTACCAGCAGGAACACGAAGCTTGGAGCATCTCCGTTGAGTTGTGACTCAACGCCACCGAGGTAATTTTTGCCTAGTTGCATGTTAACTTCTTGATTCAATTATCATGCCCCGATCCCATCTCTTTTGGGTTTTCTTGATGATTTTATTCTTCCGCTGCGTGCAGAAGTGTTGTGCCATCAACATAGAGAGACCCAACAGACAGGTATGAGTTAAATTACAGTGGTTTAACTTTTATAGTTGTTACCTTCGTATTTGTTAGCTTACTTTTGTTGGTGCTAGGCTTTGTGTTGATCTTTGAGTTTCTGGCGAGAGCACTGTTTGATACGGAGCATCGCATTCCTTCTTGTCCGAAAAATTCATATCGCGTATCGGGGTTCTGTCCTCGATGGCAAAAGACAAGTTGAATGTGTTGTTGCCCAATGGGTGCTCAATGCACGCGGATAGGTTCTGCGTTGTGAAGATTCGGATTGGAGACTGGGTGTTTGATTTGCGGGCGTTGGTTCTACCGTTAGTGGAGTTCGACGTAATATTCGGCATGGATTGGCTCTCGGAGCAGGTTGCATGCATTGATTGCAACCGTAAGGAAGTTAAGTTGGGTCTGAACACCGATCGGGAGACTACTTTCGTGGGCATGAAGGGGTCGGGTAAGATTTTGATGTTAGCCCTTCAGGTGTTCAAGGCAGTTCGGTCTGGGGCAGAGCTGTTTGTCACTCTAGTGCAGACTTCGACGCCTAAGCCAAGTCTTGACAGTATACCAGTTGTGTCTGAGTATCCCGATGTGTTCCCAGATGATCTCCCAGGAGCCCCTCCTCAGCGGGAGATTGATTTTACCATTGAGCTGGTACTGGGTGCCAAACCGGTATCGCGCTCTCCATATCGGATAGCGCCAAGAGAGATGGCAGAGTTAAAGGTGCAACTGCAAGAGTTACTAGAGCAAGGTTATGTGCGTCAGAGTTCGTCGCCTTGTAGCGCACTAGTTCTCTTTGTTAAGAACAAAGATGGGAGCTTGCGGCTTTGTATCGACTACCAGGAATTGAACAAGCTTATGGAGAAGAACAAATATCTGATCCCCAGGATTGACGATCTATTTGATCAGTTGGTTGGGTCAACGGTATATTCGAAGTTAGATCTGAAGTCCGGTTACTACCAGTTAAGGATAAGGGATAGCGACATCCCAAAGACAGCATTCAGTACGCGGTTTGGGCATTACGAGTTCACGGTCATGCAGTTTGGGTTGACGAATGCGCCATCCGTATTTATGGATCTGATGAACAGGACGTTCAGAGAGTACCTGGATCGTTTCGTGATAGTATTTATCGATGATATCCTGGTGTACTCGCAGTGTGAAGAGGACCATTACAATCATCTACACATGGTGTTGGAGACGTTGAGGAGGAATCAGTTGTATGCTAAGTTCTCCAAGTGTGAATTCTGGTTATCCTTGATAGCGTTCCTTGGTCATGTTGTTAGTGGAGAGGGGATAGCTGTGGATCTGGCAAAGATAGTGGCGATACGAGAGTGGCCTGCTTTGACTACAGTGGCAGAGGTTCGGAGTTTTCTGGGGCTGGTTGGCTACTACAGGCGCTTCGTAGAGAACTTCTCGCGGATAGCGCTACCACTCACAACATTGATTAGGAATGATCAGAAGTTTGTGTGGTCTCCGGAGTGCGAACACGATTTTGAAGAGTTGAAGAGGCGGTTGACCACGACGCCTATTTTATGTTCTCCAGTTGGAACCGAAGGGTTCGAGATCTATAGTGATGCTTCGGGTAATGGTTTGGGCTATGTTCTGTTACAGCAAGGGAGAGTGATAGCCTATGGTTCACGACAACTGAAGGTTCATGAGAGGAATTATCCGGTCCACGACTTTGAGTTAGCGGCCGTGATATTTGCTCTAAAGCTTTGGAGGCACTACCTGTACGGTGTGAAGGTCGATATTTACACCGATCATAAGAGCTTGAAGTACCTATTGGACAAAAAGGATCTGAACATGAGGCAGCGTAGGTGGATGGAGTTCTTGGGGGACTACACCTTCAAGATACATTATGTGCCTGGGAAGGGAAATGTAGTGGCGGATGCGTTGAGTCGTAGGACTCCGGCGCAGGCCAACTGGTTATCGGTACATGATGAGAGATTGGTCCATGAGTTGGAGGCTTTGGAAATATCATGCATCGACAAGCAGTCTAGTGCCGAGGTGAAACTATTTTGGACAGAGGTGCAGTGTGACCTAGCAGATAGAGTTCGGCGGGCTTTGGTTCAGGATAACAGCATGAAGCAGATCTTGGATGAATCATTGGATGGGTCAAATTCCCAATTTGCTGTTGAAGATGGTTTGCTAAGGAAGGACGGTCGCCTATGCGTTCCTAGTGCGGATAATCTTCGGGAGGAGTTGATGTATGAGGCTCATCAAACCAAGTACTCAATCCACCCGGGAAGCACGAAGATGTATAGATACATGAAGAAATTATTCTGGTGGCCGGGTTTGAAGAAGGATGTAGCACTTTATGTGGCCAAGTGTCATACATGTGCATTGGTGAAGGCGGAATGCCAGAAGCCCAGAGGTTTCTTGAAGTCCCTAGCTATCCAAGAATGGAAATTCGATGACATATCTATGGATTTTGTTCATGGTTTGCCAAAGTCACATAAGGGAAACGATGTCATTTGGGTGTTCGTAGATAGGTTGACAAAGGTGTCGCACTTTATCCCGGTCAGGAAGGAAGATCCGGTGGAAAAGTTAGCCAAACTCTACATGGAGAATATTGTACGATTGCATGGTGTGCCCTGCAGTATTGTTAGTGATCGAGATGGACGCTTCACATCGAATTACTGGAGGTTGGTGCATAGTCTGTTGTGTACTAAGCTAAAGTTCAGTACAGCCTTTCATCCGCAGACGGATGGCCAAACCGAGAGGGTCAACCGGACGATGGAGGACATGCTTCGCATGTGCGTCCTAAATTTTGGAAAGCAGTGGGAAGATCAACTGTACATGGTGTAGTTTGCGTATAACAACAGCTTTCAGGCAAGTATTGGAATGGCGCCTTTCGAGGTCTTGTATGGGAGAAAGTATTGTATGTCGTTATCTTGGTTGGAGACAGACGAGTCGAAGCTCTACAAACGTCAAGCAGTGGAAGATGCCACCTCAGTGATACGGAAAATTCAAGAACAGTTGAAGATCGCTCAGGATAGACAGTCAAAGTACTATAACGCCAAACATAGGAATGTGGAGTTCATTGTTGGCGACTGGGTGTACTTAAAAATTAAGCCGTTCAAGGGTGTCTCGCGGGTTCGGCGCTTGAAGAAGTTGAGTCTGAGATACCTTGGACCATTTGAAATCCTGGAGCGTGTTGGCGAGGCGGCGTATAGATTGAAGCTGTCGGCAGAATTGAGTGGGCTACGTGGCGTGTTCCACGTGTCGGTGTTGTGTAAGGCGGTGCAAGAGCCTTCGCAGATCATTGTGGACAATCAAGTACCGATTGATTATGAATTAACAAAAAGGGTCAAGCCAGTACGTATTGAAGACATTGCAGTCAAGCGACTCCGCAACAAGGAAGTCTGAATGGTTAAAGTCCGTTGGGATAATTGCGGATGTGAGGAGCTTTCATGGGAGCGAGAACAAGCTATGTTGGAGGAATACCCCGAGTTATTCCACTCAGGTATTATTTAGATTTGTGTACCTTTACTTAATTTCGGGACGAAATTCCTTAAGTGGGGGAGATTTGTAACGCCCCAAAAATCGTATTTGAGTTGGTCGCGTAAAAAGGGATTTTTGGTGCCGGTATTGGGGTACACAGCCTAGGACACGGGCGTGTCCAAGGCCGTGTCTGAATGGTGATTTTTTGGTCGTTTTCATCCCGAGAAGGACACGGCCAGGAACACGGCTTCATGACACGGGCGTGTCATTTGACACGGGCGTGTGCCTACTCGTGTCCGTACCGGTATTCAGTTGGGTCGTGTCGGTTGGCGTGGCGGTTATACGTGACACGCCCCCGGTCACGGGCATGTCGAGGACCCGACACGGGCGTGTCAGCTGAGACACGGGCGTGTCTTTGCCCGTGTTCCTTTCCTTCATTCGAAGATCGTGCCTCGATCAAGGCACACGGCCTGGGACACGGCTGTGTGCGAGGACCGTGTTCGGCCCAGGTCTGGGGAATTTTGTGCATATCTGAGCCATTCGTTTTCTTTAATTGAGATCTAATGGCCCAGATGGTTTCCTGCTCTGTTAAGGCCGGGAATAAGGGAGTTAATCCTTCATTTCTCTCCAACCATTCTCTCTCTCAAGGAGTTGGAAAGAGGAGGAAGAAGGAAGGGATTCGGGCCGCTGGCGGAGTATCGGAGCACCATTTTGAGATCTGAGAGCGGATCCGTGGAGGAAAGTTCGTTGCGAAGATTTTCATCCGTGTAGTTTTTTCATGGCGCTAAAGCGGACTACAAGGGTAACGATTCTCTACTTGAGCATGTGAAGCTCTTTCTTTATGCATAGGGAATCCCGCTCCCGCGAGTGTGAGGTGAGTGCGTGGTGTTCCTTGGGGTTTATGTGAATAGTACCCCTTGTGTTTCATATAGAGTCCCGAATCGAAGTACGGGCATAGGCATTGTGTGTGAAGCCTACCTGGACGTGTATTGTCTGGACCGGTGATGTTGCATTTGTTATGATTTGCCGGAGAAGACTCTGTGCTTTGGGTTCTCGGGTTTCTACGCGGTAGATTGCAGCAGGGATCTTTGGAGGTTAGCTCCAAGGCGCACCCGAAAAACTGAGCGGAATCGTTGTTCTGCTAACTTGGCGGTCTTGGAACCGTCCTTGATCATAACTGGGTTATGAGATTGTTTGGAAAATGTTGGGATCCGAGAGAAGCTTGGCCCGCATGTAGGACTTAAATTGACTAGGCGGCGTGAGCAACGGGCAAGTGGAATCGGACCTAGGCTATGTGGTTCGGTGCGAGAGACCCGAAAAGGGGACTGGACGTTGGCATAGTTGGGAGCCTTAGACGGTGGTCAGAAAGGCTAAATGCTCACATGGTTTCCATCTTTGCGATGGTGGTGAAGCCACGGAATTGACCGGATTCACCGTTAATGTGCCCTGAGTGCACGGGGTGTTTGGTCATGCGAGCCTACACCTGTGGAGAAATATATGATTGCACTTTATTGTTTAGCTGGGCTAATGTTATGCAGGGAAAGAGCACCGCCGTCCTAAGTAAGGGGTGGGGTCGTTATAATTTGGTCTGCTTTTGGCTGACCGTTGCTTTGTTTGCCACCGTGCGGTGGAATGTGCTTGCAGGTGCTGCGGAGCCGAGTACCAAATAGCGGGCTGGAGCCCATGTTATTGTGCTGGCCCTAGAAGGCCAAAGCGAATAGTTGTATTTTACTTTTTCTCATGTGTGGCCGGCCTGCAAGCCGAAGTATGGAAAACACTATTTATTAAGTGACCTATTATAAGGCCATAAGGCCAAGTACCCTTTCAGTGCATTTGGGTTTCATTCCAGTAGTGTGGTTGTGTACATTCATGTTTATTGGATTTAATTTTTGGGTTCTTTCGACTTTAAAAGTTCCTGCTAGAATGCTCTGTGTAGGACGGGTAGTCTTAATTGGATAGTTTGAATATTCTTATGTAACCCTTCCGACTGTCTGTGGTATATGGCGTCGGGTTCCATCTGGACCTTCTATTATATGTCATGTGACGGATGGGGTGTTACATGTGGAGTATTTAATAAATCAACCCTTAAAATGTAAGAATCTGTATATGTTTCATTTGTTGAAACTAATATGTTTTACAAAGAGAGAGATATCTCTACCATAGAATCTTTTCAGGTAGCAAATCTGTGTGAGAAAATGGATGATTTAATCCTAACACAAGAGGATACATTACATCCTTCTCAACAGATTGTTGAAAATAGTGATGAAGAAAATTCAGAAATTTATGTTGAAGATAATGTGGCTAATGAAATTCCATAAGAGGAATTAGTACCACAAGTAGCTGTAGAACTAACTCTACCTGCTAATTCTATCACACTAAGAGATCACCGTAGATCTCAAGTGAATGGAGACATATCAATTGGTGTTCAAACAAGGCATCAATTGAATCAAGATCAGGTGCATACTTGTTTTATCTCTCAGATTGAACCTCAATCCATCAAAGATGCAGAACAAGATCCCCACTGGATCATTGCTATGTAAGAGGAACTCAATCAGTTTGAGAGATGTAGAGTTTGAGACTTAGTACCTATACCCAAAGACTATCCAGTCATTGGAACCAAGTGGGTCTTTAGGAATAAGTTAGATTCTCAAGGAATCATTGTAAGAAATAAAGCAAGACTGGTAGCTCAAGGATACTAACAGGAGGAAAGCATAGACTATGATCAGACATTTGCTCCTGTTGCAAGATTAGAGGCTATCAAAATCTTTCTTTCATATGCAGCATTCAAGAAATTCACAGTATATCAGATGGATGTGAAGAGTGTCTTTCAAAATGGAGAGCTCAAAGAAGAAGTTTATGTTAAACAACCACTAGGTTTTATCTCTCTAACTCACTCTTCTTATGTTTTTAGACTTAACAAAGCTCTTTATGATATTAAACAAGCTCCAAGAGCTTGGTATGAGACTCTTGCTAGTTTTCTTTTAGAAAATAAATTTAGTAGAGGCATTGTAGATAAAACATTATTTGTTAGAAATCATAAATCTAAAATTTTGGTAGTTTAACTATATGCAGACGATATAATATTTGGCTCTACTGATTTCAAACTATGCAAAAGGTTTTCTGACCTAATGCATTCAAAGTTTGAAATGAGTATCATGAGTGAACTATCCTACTTCCTTGGTTTACAAGTGAAGCAATCTCCTGATGGTATTTTTATATCCCAATCTAAATATGCTAAAGAGCTAATTAAAAGATTTGGGATGTCAGATGCCTCAGCTATGAAAACACCCACGCCCTCCAATGATGTTGTTGATAATGATGAACTAGACAAACCTGTTGATCAAAGATTATATAGGACTATCACTGGGTCCTTACTATACTTAACAACAAGTAGACCAGATATAATGTTTGTTATCTGTATTTGTGTCGGGGTTTCAAGTAAATCCTATCGAATCACATATAATTTTAGCAAAAATGATTTTAAGAGATATAAATGGTTGCCCAAATCTAGGACTTTGGTATCCAATAGAGTCAGAATTTGAATTAACTGGATTATAAGATGTTGACTATGTTGGATGCAGAGTTGACATGAAAAGCACATCAAGAACTTGTCAGTTCCTTGGTGATAGGATTATGTCATGATTTTGTAAGAATCAAACTTCTGTTTCTACTTCAACTACTGAAGCTGAATACATTGCAGCTGGTAGTTGTTGTTCACAGATTTTGTGGATTCAAAATCAGCTTCTAGATTATGGATACAACTTAAATAATTAAACCATATTCTGTGATAATACCAGTGCAATTTCTATTGCACAAATTTTAGTTCTGCATAGTAGGACTAAGCATATAAAAATAAGAAATCATTTTCTTAGATAAAATGTAAACAAAAATGAATTTAATCTTGTCTTCATTTGTACTGATTTACAAAGGACAGATATTTTCACTAAACCCTTAGATGAAAAAAGCATCTTATCTTCTTAAATAAGTTAGGCACGATTAATGGAGTGTCATTAATTTGATTTTTATTCCGAGCTCGACGACTTGCACACCTTTCGTCGAACAAAGATCGACGAACTGTGAACTCTTCGTGAAGCATTTGTTGAACGGAGATCGACGAACCTTCTTTAGAGAAACTTTCATCGAACGGAGCTCGACAAAATATTTTTCTCTTTACAAAACTTTCGTCCACCAGAGATCGATGAAATGCATTTCTTTTGAGAAATTTTTCATCGAACAGGGTTTGATGCTTTGTTTTTCGTCGGACCGAGATCGTCGTTTCGACTTTGGAAAACTTATATCTATGTTTTCTCATCAAACTCTATCCCGCGCATTTCCATTTCCCTTTACACTTGATATTTTCTGTCTTGCAGAGTAATGGTAATTTCTCTAGCAATCCTTTCAACAATGAAGTTTGATGCTGGATTCGACATTGACATGGAGTCATTCAGCCATTCAGACAAAATATTACAAAACATCTTACATCTGTTTAAAGTTTAGAATTTGCAGTATTTCATGCCCATAAGGATCAAACTCCCAATATATGAGATCAAGGAATGGATGCATACAATAAAGATTCAAGATAACCCAGTTATTTTAGGATCAATCTCAGGAAACCAGGTTCCTTTATCTCCTGAAATTTTAACTGAATTTTTTGGTTTTTTTTAATGGAGAAGATGACATAGATTTGTCCAGTTCTGGCTTTAATGACATGCTAGATAGGTTGGGTCACTCCTAAGGAAACCCTAATCACCTATTAAAGAAAAACTTTTCTATTGAGTATAAATTTTTAGCAGACATTGTTGGTAAAGTTTTGTTGGGCAAGCACTCTGCCCATTACTATATAACCAGGCATCAGTTTCACTTGATGAGTGCTTTGGTTAATCAGAAAAGGATAAACTGGGGATCAATCATATTTGATTCTATTAAGAAAAAGATTACCGGTAAATCTGGAGGGTACGATGGGATATTAGTTATTTTCCTACATGCCAAGTGTCAAGTGCTTTTGGTCTCTCGGACCATTTTTATTAATGTATCCAAGAGGCTTACTTCTGCTTTGTTTGGAAGACAGTAGAGGGTAATCCATAAGCCATCTTGGGCTACCTCCTCGAGAGCAGCTTCTGAAAGCACAAGGGCTGTATCAGCCACTCTGCCATCCCCAACAGAAGTTTTTGTTCCTCCCATTCATTCTCCTTTACCATCTCCACATCATTCTCCTTTACCATCTCCACAACATTCTCCACTACCTTCTCTATCTGACCAACTTCCATCATCAAGTCCACCTGTTGATACTTCTCTTCCTCAGTCACCTTCTACTCTTCAAACCACTTTATCTGAAGAGATTCCAACAACATCCTTCCATCCACACTCACTAATTCATCAGTCACCCTCACCCTCATCACCAATTCATCATTCACCCCCATCCCCTTTACTTTCTAATCTACCTAATTTTAATTTACTTCCTCTATCTCCACCTCATTCATCTAAAGTTCATATATCTCAATCCCCACCTCACTCCCCTATACAGGAAGAAACTAATCCTGATTTCATTCCTCCTATAATCAATCTTTAACATATACCTCAATCTTTCACCATCTGCCAAATCTGTGCAAACAGATCCACTCCATCTTCTTCTACTCCAAATCCACCATCTACATCTACTTAGACTACTCTTGAGTTTATGTATTTGGATTTCTCTTCCATTGCATCAAATCTTATTGAATTTATTACTCCAACTCTCAAAAAGATGATAGATGAAGTTATAGCTCCTCTTGCTGCATCTATCTTTGTTCTATCTTCTCAGCTATCCTCTTCCTCTACTGTCCCTTCTTCTGGGGGCCTAAATTCACGTCTCCCTGGATCTAGTCAAGGGGCGATGTTTCATGAAGAAGCTCCTCAATCTGTAGTTTAAGTTCCAGAGATTACAGCAGCAACACCAGCAGTGGTTGGTGAACATGAAGATTCAGAAATGTTTGAAGTTTCAGTTGCATATGAGTTATTAGAAATTCCTGAAGTTGTTACTATGGGTGATTTCTCTATTCATCCCACAGTCAACTTGAATTCTTTATTATCAGAGTTTGATACTCTGCATAATAGTTATTCTCCAATTTTTGAATTTAATTCTTCTAAAATTATAGTATGTTATACTGCACCAGTTTGTTCTTCAGTTCTGGAACAACTATGGACGAGCTTTTCAGCTGTTTCCTCTATCATTTCTCCAATTTCTCAATCTTTAATTTTTGAAGATTCAATGGTTCTTATAGAGCAAGTTTCTTCCCCTCCTACTTATGCTTGGGATGAAACTCCTATGCCTAATCTTGATGATATTCTTTTTCAAGATAAAGAACAAGATGACAGTGTACATATACAAGCAGCAGATACTGATGTTGTAAATACACTACCAGTAGTTTTAGTTCATGATTAGTCAGATTTGATTAAATAGCTAGATGATCTATATTATCAACCTGTAGAAGATTTTGATGATGATGCAGAATCAGACGAGTCAGATGATTCAAGTTCTAAGAAGAGAAAATTGAAGAAGAAAGCTTCAGTAAAGGTTGCTCCTAAACCTTCATCTATTGCTAATATCCCCTATTATATTTTGCATGGGATTACTCTTACACCAGACCATCCACATTGGATTAGGTATTATAAAAATGAATAGAAAATCAGGAAGAAAATGAAAAGGTATCATTCACCTTTAAGGTCTAGCAGAGGACCTCCTCCTCCTCCTCCTTCTCCAGTAGCAGGTGCAACAGAAAATATTTCTCACTCTCAAAGGTATACTTCTTCTCATCATCAATCTAGACCTACTCAGACTAGACAAGATAGACCCTCAAGGTCTGATACTCAAAGAAATCAAAGCAGCAAACAACAACAGATAAGTCAAAGCAGCAGTCAACAACAATCAAATCAAGAAAATCCTCCTTCACCAACATATGATCCAGAAATGGACCCAAATTTCAAAATGGTCAGATTTAATGGGCTTATTGCTCTATCTCAAATTAATAAAGCTAAAGCAGAAGGAAAGGACACCTCACAGTTCTCCACTATATCCTCTTATAGAAAGAAGAAGCTTGACAAATATCAAGTAAAGAACTTGTTCATTGTGGACAAGTACATGAGCTTGCATCCATAGGCAGTGGTGCCCAGGATAACTTCTTTGAAGATTATTGGATCTCAAGATTTAAAGATGACTCAAAAAGAAGCTGAAGATGAAAGAATTGGTTTCAAGATATTCTAAACACCTAGAGTGGGGTGAATAGGTTCAATTCTTTTTCTTTAAGGCAGACAATATTTTTACTGCTAACATAGATTATTCAGCAATTAACACAGCACAATATAAAAAAAATCACAGTCAATCACAGAGTGCACGTAGATTTATAGTGGTTCCCCAAGTGATGGGTACATCCACTCTCCCCCTTCGCCTATCTAGCAGTATACTAGATTCGGCCTAACTCCCTTCTTCCTTCTCAGATCCGCAGATCTTACAACTCAGAACCTTGAAAGGTCCCTACAGCTCAAACTTCAGCAAGTCCTACAACTCAAATCCTCCCAGAGAATCCTACCTCAGAGTGAGTCCACACTCCTACAACTCAGGCAATTAAGCCCTACCTCAGCCTCTTCCACAAGGCCTACAACTCAGGCACTCAAGCCCTACTTTGGCCTTTTTCCCAGGCCTACAACTCAGAGGACTTAATCTCCTACCTCAGGCACTCAGCACTACCTCATTCTTTATAAATTTAGGCTTACAACTCAGAGGGATAACCCTCCTACACTCAGATCTGTAAAAGATCCTACAGAAAAATTGATAATAAAAAGTGTAATTCCTTGACCCAAGTAGAGAGAGAATGGATAGAAGGTTTCTTGGTCAGTTCTTGATAGATCTGACAACTTTAGAATCAACTTATCTTAGCTTCTTCAAAGCTTCTTGAATCTGAACAAAGTAAGGTTGATCTTCTTGAAGTTGGAGATGATCCTCAATCCAACTTCCTTCTTCTATTCAGAATTTAATCTGAATTCTTCTTGCAGACTTGTTCAGGATCTGACCTTGTTGATTTCTGGATGAAGACTTCTCTTATTCTTCTTAGTTCTTCATTCCTACGATTTGATGATAGAACATATCTTTATATAGGCTCCATCCGAGGTTACCGGCTGATCCGGTTCCTAACGGCCTTTTGACAGCTCTGATAGATACAACAGCATTGTCAATTATGACAGCTGTCAATTCTCCATAAACTTCATTGTACTTTGACTCAGCAGCAAAGTGTCGAGAAAATACTTCAAATGTGTCGACACAAATAGATCATGTGTCGACACAACTCTTGATGATGTCGACACAGCTTTCATAATGTCTACACAGCTTCTCTTTAACTTCTTGACACAGCTTCAGTGGAATGTGTCGACACAAGTCCTATGTGTTGACACAATAACTCCTTATTACGACAAAGTTGGTGTCGACAGAATTCTGGAGTGTGTCCACACAAGTCCTGTGTGTCGACACAGTTGTTGTCAACAGAATTCTGGAATGTGTCGACACAAGTCCTGTGTGTCGACATAGTTATTGTCGACAGATTTTCTGTGTGTCGACATAAGTCCTGTGTGTCGACACAATCTGGCTCCTGGTGTCGACACAGTTATTGCCGACAGATTTTTTGTGTGTCGACACAAGTCATGTGTGTCGACACAATCTGGCCCCTGGTGTTGACACAGCCTTTCCCAAGTGTCGACACAATACTTGTCAAGTGTCGACACTTGTACTTAGAAACTTTTTCTGCATTTCCTTAACCTGCACATGAAACTCAAAATAACATCAAATACACCTTGATGAATATCATTGAGTTAGGTGAGGCTTCTCCAAATCTGTTACATATTTTCTAATGTACCCAATAATCTCCCCCTATTTGGAGAAGTCATAACCTTTAGTCAATAATATACATCACTTTATAATAAAACACAGAACATGATTTATAAGAGCATTATTTGACAGGGTAATACATAAACAAAACCAGCATATTATATCATCACAGAATATGATAAAATATAATGAACTTGAATATATGTTTTGTTGAGCTACAAGAAGTTTCTGAACAACAGATGACATAGATTTTAAAAAGATTACATATTTCTAAAATCTAGTCAATCTAATCTTAGGACTGATCAGGCTCCTTGATAATAATTCCTTTGACAGACTGAATCCTTGCTTGTACATTAGCTTCAGTGTCTTTAGATGGCTTCTTTCCTTTAAGATCCTTTTTCTTGAGCTCTTCAGCCTTGACCTTTTGCCTTTTAAAATAATGATAAGGCTTTGTAAAGTACTTGCTTGGCTCCACAGAAGTAGCAGGTATCTTCCCAGCTTTGATGTCTCTTTTAAACTGATAAATGGCATCTTGTCGTTTCTGATACTTACTCCATTCTTGTTCAGAGTACCACTTGCCCCTATCATGCATGTTATCTTTAATAGCTTGCCAGGTAGTAAGAATAATGTTTTTGGAAGTGGGACTCCATCTTTCAAAATCAGACTTCAATTCAACCTGCTCTCTAAACCTTTTCTTAGAAAGTTGAGCTTCTTGCTCTCTTTTCAAAGCTGCTTCAGACATCTCAACCTTCTCAATAATCACATTCTGAACCTCTTGTGGAGGACTGTACATTTGTTATACTGGAGATTGAATGCCCTCAAAATCAGTAGGTGGATAAATAATTTGAGCTACTTCCCACTGAACCTCTTCATTGTGAGCCGATTGAATTCCTGATTCAGCAGTGTTATCATCATCACACAGGGGTGGATAACCAAGAGTGGCTCTGATAGCATTAGTTATCCATTTAGCATGTTCAGAGCCTGTATTGACTAACACTCTCTCCCCTTTATGACTTCTCGTTCAACATGGTCTCTTAGATCATCCTTTTGAAACCTTATCTGATTAGCTAGATAATTTGTTCCTTCTTTGTAGAATGATCTAAACTTCAGCAACTGATCAGCAATGACCTTTTGAGAGTCTTGAATAATAGTGCTAATATCAGTCAAATTTGCTTTGAGTTGTTTATCAAACTCAGACTTTTCTTTAGCAATGTTTGCAGTGAAAGCAGTTGTTGTATTCTTAAGTTCTATGACAATAACATTGTGGGATTCTGTTAGTTTGTCATTCATTCTTATTTGATTTTCCAGAACATAGCCTTGTTTCACTGCTATGTCATCTATCTGAGTTTTGGCTTCCACTTGTTGTTTAGCTAAATAAACTACAGCATTACCTCCCTTATGTATGCAATCTCTCATCTCCTTTTTATGCAAATTGACCTTAAATCTGATGGATTTGATATCTTGGGCCAATGTAGATTGCAGTTCTTTATGGATCTCATCTACATATTTCTCAAGAGCTGCTCTTTGCTCATAAATCTTAATTTGCAGTGCCACCAACAGTGAGCTGAAGTCAACTGCTGGAGCTGGTGGTTGGGAGACAGTCTGCAAGGCTTTATTATAGCCTAAGCTCTTCTTTCTGAGTACCATCAGTTTCCTCTTCTTGGCCCTGGAAACTTCTTCATTTTCAGAAGAATCAGATGAACTTGCTATGTCCACTGTGTTGTTTGGACCAGAGGGCAACTTCTTCTCAGTCCTTGGCTGCTCCCCATCAGTCCTTGCATCTTGTATGTCAGGAAATAACTCTTCTAGAGGGAACTCTTGCTGCATTTGAATATGAGGATTATCTTTTTCTTGTGCAGTAGATGGAGTGTCATCAAATGCAAAAGTGTCCTCCATTGTAGTGTCATGTGCTGAGACACTTTCTTGGTTAGTTTGTCCAACATCATTCATATGTACAGTCAGTGTAGTATTTTCTAAATTGAGAGCAACTTGATTTATATCCAGTAGTACCTCAAGTATAGATTGTGTAGCTGCTTCACTGTCCAATGCAGCTGTGTTGATAGGTGGCTCTTGTTCATGAGCCCCCCCCCCCCCCCCTGAAGGTAATGCCTCTTGGTGAGTTGAAGTTGGAGAAAGCTCATTGGCTCCCCCTTGATGAGGCTCTTCCTGTACCTGAACTTTTGAGATGTTGCTGGCAGGAATCTGCTCCCCCTGCACCTGACCATCATCTACAGTCTCTGGAGCAGGTGATTTCCTAGCATTCTCTAGTCTTTCTTCATCTGAGCTGAAGACCACTTCTTCTTTTGAATCACCGGAAGATTCAGTTGTCTTGTGGATTAGTTTCTTCTGTTGTTGTATCTGTTTTGTTTGTTTCTGTTGAGTAGAAACATCCTTAGTCAGGACCCTTTCAGATCTGGATAGTATCCTTAAATCCATTCTTCTCATATGATTTATCTTAGATCCTGCTATTTGATTCATCACTTCAGGAATATTCACAGTCATATATAGACTTAGTATTCTGTCCAGGTTTGGTTTCTTTAAACTTCTCTTTGATCTTTTCAAAGATCATAGCAGAGCAGTTGGTTTTGACCTTAAAGATGACTCTGGTCATTAGATTAAACATATATGCAGATATCCTATCATGTTCTCCTGTTTTACACAGAATTACTTTTCCTATGTGTCGACATCATCTACTAAGTGTCGACACCTTTGTCTTTAAGTGTCGACACACATTTACTTAGTCAAATTTGTTATTCTTATTCTATGTTCAGCATGCCTAATTCAATTTTAAAATAATTGAATTTAGTTTCATCCAGTGGTTTGGTGAACATGTCAGCAATTTGAAAATTAGTATTGACAAATTCTAAACTTATATCTTCCTTTTCAACATGATCTCTAAGGAAATGAAATATTATTTCTATGTGCTTAGTTCTGCTATGTGAAATAGGATTTCTAGCAATAGAAATGGCACTAGTAGAATCACAAAATAATGGAGTTCTACTTACCTGGATTCCATAATCTTCAATTTGATGTTGAATCCATAATAGCTGAGCACAGCAGCTACCTGCAGCAACATATTCAGACTCAGCAGTGGAAATAGCCACACTTGTCTGCTTTTTACTGCTCCATGACACCAATCTTCCTCCTAAACACTAACATGTGCCAGTAGTACTTTTCCTGTCTTCTTTGCATCCTGCAAAGTCTGCATCTGAATACCCATTTAGTAGAAAATCTCTATTCTTAGGGTACCAAAGGCCAAGATTTGGTGTTCCCTGAAGATATCTCAAAACTCTTTTGACTGCAGTATAATGAGACTCTTTAGGGCAGGCTTGATACCTAGCACAGACACATGTAGCATACATGATGTCTTGTCTACTAGCGGTTAAGTATAAAAGGGAGCCAATTATCCCTCTATACAAAGACTCATCTACAGGTTTCCCTGCATCATCTTTTCCTATAGGCATACTTGATCCCATTGGAGTTCTTATGGTGGAGGCTGACTCCATACCATATTTCTTAATCAACTCCTTGGTGAACTTAGACTGGGATATGGACAAGCCATCATCAGTCTGTCTAACTTGGAGTCCCAAGAAGAATTTTAGCTCACCCATATTGCTCATCTCAAACTTCCCTTGCATAAGTTTGGCAAACTTTCTACAAATGTTGTTTTTTGTTGATCCAAAGATAATGTCATCAACATATATCTGAACTAGGATCATCTTGCCTTTTGATTCCCTAAGGAATAGAGTTTTGTCTATTTTCTCCCTTGAGAATTTGTTCTCAATGAGGAATGTTGACAGGGTTTCATACCAAGCCCTAGGGGCTTGTTTCAAACCATATAGTGATTTCTTAAGCCTATAAACATAATTAGGATAGAGAGAATCTACAAAACCTGAGGGTTGTTCAACATAAACTTCCTATTTTAAGTCACCATTTAAAAATGCTGACTTGACATCCATCTGGAATACCTTGAACCCTTGGTATGCTACATAGGCAAGGAATAGCGTTATTACTTCCAACTTTGCCACTGGAGCAAATGTCTGATCAAAGTCTATTCCCTCTTCCTTCCTGTAGCCTTTTGCTACCAGTCTTGCTTTATTTTTGACTATGTTGCCATTTTCATCTAGCTTGTTCCTGTAGATCCACTTAGTCCCTATAACATTGTGATTCTTTAGTTTAGGAACCAGCTTCCAGACTTTACATCTTCTGAATTGATTCAGCTCCTCTTGCATGGCATCAATCCAGTTTGGGTCTATTATGGCTTCTTTAAATTTCTTGGGTTCCATCTAGGACAGGAAACCTGAGCAAAGAACTGTGTTCAAGTTCTTGCTCCTTGTCTAAACACCATGACTTGGATCACCAATAATTTGGTGTGTTGGATGATCCTTTAGGTGTCTTATTGCTGGAGGCAATCTATCTACACCTTGATTTCCTTCAGTTTCCTCAACATGCTGCACTTCATTTTCTTCATCATCAGCTTGTGGGTCTTGTACTCCTCCTGGACAACATCCATCTTTTTCTTCATCCTGCCTTACAGGTTGATCTTCATTAATGGTTAGCATGTCCATCATTTCCTTCAATCCTGTAGAGCTACAAGATACACTAGACTGCTCACAATTGATTAGTTCAGTTTCATCAAAGACTATATGAACAAATTCTTCTACAACTTGAGTAGTCAAGTTATAGACCCTGTAAGCTCTACTATTATTGTTGTACCCAACAAATATCCCTTCTTTAGACTTGGCAGCAAACTTAGTTAAATAAGACTTGTCATTATTAAGTACATAACACTTGCTACCAAAGATCCTAAAATAGGATATGTTTGGTTTTCTGCCTTTCATAATCTCATAGGGTGTCTTTTTGTGACTTTTAGTGATGGATGCTCTATTGAGAACATGACATGCAGTGTTTACTGCCTCAGCCCAGAAATATTATGGGAGAGAAGTGTCACTTAGTAGTGTTCTACCAGCCTCAATAAGAGTCCTATTCTTTCCTTCAGCAATACCATTTTGCTGAGGAGTTCTAGGTGAGGAGAACTCTTGATGAATCTCTAGTTCTTCACAAAAACTTGTCATGCATTCAGACTGAAATTTAGTCTCATGGTCACTTATGATTTTGACCACTGAACTGTTAAGTTCATTCTGAATTTGCCTAACAAAATTGTGGAAGACAGTAGGGGTTTCAGATTTTTGCCTCAGGAAGAAAACCCAAGTAAATCTAGAATAGTCATCCACAACTACAAGTGTATAGACTTTCCTACCTAGACTATGAACTAATATAGGACCAAATAGATCCATATGCAGGAGGTACAAACACCTCACAGAATCTTTGGTATCATGTCCATGAAAAGAGGTCTTGGTTTGTTTGCCCTTTTGACAAGCTGGACATACACCATCTTTTATGCACTTGAACTGAGGACCATTCCTCACTAAATCCATGTTATAGAGTTGGCTTATACTCTTATAGTTATGATGAGCTAGCCTCTTATGCCATTTGACATAATTAGATGCTTTCTCATCTGCAACTAAACATATAGGAGAGTTCTTATTCTCACAATCAAAACTGAGACAGTAAAGATTTCCTTTTCTATAACCTGACAAGATGACCTCTTGATCACTTGTCCTTCTTATCTGACACTCATTCTTAATAAAAGAAGTGTCATAACAAAGATCACTCAGTTGGCTTGTGATTATTAGGTTATGTTTCAGACCTTTCACATAAGCCACTTGGGTAATAGTGATTGAGCTATTAGAAATGTTACCAAACCCTTTGATGACCCCTTTTTCTGATCCACCAAAGATCACTTTGGGTCCATTCTCTATGGGAGAGTAGTCCTTCAACATCCTTCTTGTTCCAGTCATGTGCCTGGAACAACCACTGTCCAAGGATCATATTGGGGTATGGCCACTTGGACTCACCTGCATCAAATATAATTACTTAACCTTAGAACCCCAATAAGTATTGGGTTCTAGGTTCAGGTTAGTATGAAACTTTACTGATTTCCCTACAGTATTTCTAACAGGTAAGCTAACATTTTTCCTGACACTGGTGTTGTGCCAATAATCTATGGCATAATACCCAACCTTGCCATAACACCAGCACTCATATCTATTGTATCTTCTTTTAGATATAGTCTTAACATCCTTGCTGTCAGCTGTCCTTTTGTTTAGTGTTGGGGCTGGTGCATCAAATACCAATGATTCCTGAAGAACATGGTGTGTTTGTACATAGGCTTCCCTATTGCCATTTGCACCCTTGTCATTCAGAATACCAGGCTTACTGTGACCATGTGTAATGTCATGGTCATACCTGTTAGTAGGTTCCGTTATACTTTGATGGGTTGTGAATGTTATGATTCGAGCCGAGCAAGGCGGCCATCTAGTGCATGGATAGGGTGGATCGTTTCCCTAAGAGCATTGGGTGGACGTTTTGGGCCAGTAGTACCCCTCTGGCCTGACCCTGCCAAAAGGTTGGGGGGCACTACAAATGGATTAGAGCCATCACGATTTGTCCTTGTGGAGCAGTCTCAGGATCCCTTCGTCCCTCGCTTCGTTCTGGGTTCGGGACGAACCTCGCAGTGGAAGCTTGGTGGACCCTAGTATAGAGGCTTATGAATCCTAGATTATACGATAGTATGCACATACATCATTATTTTCCGCCTAGGTTGTCATTTTTGCAAATTTCCCCAACTTCAGCAAAATATTGACACTCTTTCCTGTTACTTCACCAGATACCAGAGTACAGTAACGGGGGATCCTCGTCCAGAGGATATGTTCCAGCTACCCCACCACCAGACCCGGTCGCTCCCGCGGCAGTACTGTTTGTCGAGACAAATCTGGGATAGACACTGACGGCTATTCTAGCGACTTTCCGGGATGCCCTGGTACATCCACCGCGAGAGATGACCACACCCACCGATCTGTTGATGACTTTCCGAGGACTGAGGCCTCCCCTTTCAGAGGTACAGAGACAGCCATCCAGGTAGAGGAGTGGGTGGAGCGGGTGGAGCGGGTGGAGCGGGTGGAGCGGGTGGAGCGGGTGGAGGAACTATTATTAGGAATGATGTGCCCAGCTGTGGCTGCTGTCTCTTTTGTGGTGACGCTTTTGGAGGGATACGCAAGGGATTGGTGGAGAGCGGCTAGTCGCTCTACTTTTCGAGGTTGGTCCGCTGAGCGCGATCGTTTGGGGGAGTTCTTCGTGGCTCTACTAGAGCTCTTTATCATAGATGCAGACCGAGCCGCACTGCAAGAGAGGTATGTGCTCATTTGACAGGGCAACCACACAGTGGCAGAGTACGAGAGAGAGTTTATACACCTGGCACGCTTTGCCGGGAATCTGGCTGCCTCTAACAGGGATAGAGCTTCTCGGCTATACCGAGTACTACGAGACGACCTGAGGCAGGCCCTGATCATACTCTCTCAGGCCACCTTTCACACCATAGCCACCCATACGGCAGCATTAAAGTTGGACCAGTAGATAGTGGCTCAGCGGCGCAGAGGTCAGGTAGAGCTTCCACGAGACCAGAGGCGAGACAGAGGAGTTGCTCCCCATGGACAGGATAGAGAGCGCAGGCAGCAACGCCGCAGGCATCCCTATAGGCACCCACCAGTACCCCCAGCACCCCTAACTACGCAGCCAGCCATTATACTAGCTCCAGCAGCGCAGCCCCCACCAGTGGCCCGGCGAGATGTTCGCTTCGCGGGGAACTGCTTCTTATGTCAGCAACCAGGGCATATGAGAGCCTTTTGCCCACAGACGACAGGGAGACCGGGATTATGAGCAGTTTAGGGTGGACAGCCGGCACGGGGACAGGGTCAGAGATGCCGTAGAGGTAGAGCTGGCAGGAGAGGCCAGTAGGGCCGAGCAGCGCCCTTGGAGGCCTATGCACTGGACTTTCAGCACGGACCGGCCCCTGACGTAGTCATAGGTATATACTTTAGGCAATAGGGAGATATTAGATCTTACTATTGGTGTTGTATATTACATATATATATGTGCTTACATCTTCTGTATTATTTAGATGATATATATGTATATATTTCTCATGTCGTCAAGAATCTTGTTTGTAGAAGGACACCCTGCCAAAACCCTTTTCGACACAGGAGCGACACATTATTTTGTCTCCCACGAATTCATTGCAACAAAAGGAAATGTTATTCGTTCAACTGGACTGTCTATACGAATCCGTTTACCGGACAGATCGGATATGACATCGACTGAAAAGTGCTCGTTCCAGGCTGTGTTGGGAGAAGTAGAATTTGAGATCTACGCAACCATCCTAGCAATAACTGGATTTGACATAATTCTGGGGATAGATTGGCTGGCTGAGCACCAAACACAGATAAATTATTCCACGCGAGAAGTCCGGCTACATAACCCAAATGGCCAGAGCATCACGTTGACAGGTGTGCCCTCTGTCTCGCATATTATTCTAACTTCTATGCAAATTGTGAAATCAGTCCGACAGAAGGACAAAGTATACCTTATCTATTTCGAGATGGAAGACAAAACCCAGGTGTTTTCCAAGGTCCTAGTAGTCCGCGACATTCCAGATATTTTCCCCGAGTCCCTTCTGGGATTGCCACCCCAGCGAGAGGTCAACTTTCAGATTGAGCTCGTGTCCGGAGCACGGCCATTATCACGAGCCCCCTACCGGATGGCCCCAAGAGAGCTGACTGAACTGAAAATTCAACTACAAGAACTAATAGATGCTGGATTCGTCTGTCCTAGTTCCTCGCCCTAGGGAGCCCCGGTGCTTTTCGTCAAGAAGAAAGACGGGACTCTGCGATTGTGCATCAAATACAGGGAACTAAATAAGCTTAATATACGCAACACATACCCCCTCCATAGGATCGACGAACTATTCGATAAGTTGCAAGGTGCATCCGTGTTCTCCAAGATGGACCTGTGATTCGGCTATTATCAGCTTCGAATCCAAGATTAAAATATTCCCAAGACTGCCTTCAGCTCCCGATATGATCTATATGAGTTCCTAGTGATTCCCTTCGGGCTCACCAATGCGCCCTCCGCCTTCATGGCCCTGATGAATAAAGTCTTCGAACCCTTCTTAGATCACTTTGTCATTGTCTTCTTAGACGACATCTTAATCTACTCAAAGACCAAGACGGACCATGCCCGACACATGCAGATGGTGCTATTAAAGATCCGGGAGCACTCTCTCTTCGCCAAATTCAGTAAATGCGAGTTTTGGCTAAGAAGAAGTTGGATTTTTGGGCCACACGATAAACAAGTAAGGAGTGGTAGTAGACCAAGCCATGATCTAGGTAGTACAAAATTGGCCGACACTCAGGATGGCTGCGGACATCCGGAGTTTCCTCGGTCTTGCCGGATACTACAGGAAGTTCGTCGAGGGTTTCTCCAAAATTGCCCTACCCTAACTGCTCTCACCAAGAAAGACGTCGCATTCCAATGGACGTCGGAGTGCGAGGCTGCGTTCATCGAACTGAAGAAGCGGCTGACTTCCGCGGCAATCCTTACGATCCCCACAGGGACCGAGGGATTCTAAATCTATATTGATGCCTCCCTGAAGGGATTGGGAGCTTTTCTAATGCAGCATGGTAAGGTAGAGGCCTATGCATCGCGGGAATTAAAGCCGCTCAAATTAAATTATGCAGTGCATGATTTAGAGTTGGGCGTCGTCGTCTTCGCCCTTAAAATCTGGAGGCATTATCTATATGGAGTAAGATATGAGATATTCTCCGACCACAAGAGCCTCAAGTATATCTTCGTGCAGAAGGAGATGAAGCTCCGACAGCATTGATGGCTAGAATTCTTATGCAATTACGACTTCGCTCTCCAATATCACCCCAGGAAGGCTAACAATGTCGCTGACGCCTTCAGCCGCCAGCCTGCGATAGCCGGGAGCTGTATGGAGCAGATCCCTAAGGAACTTTTCATTCTTTGATAGACTTGGAGATTACCCTGGTTGCCCAAAGAGATCTGGAAGAGTACTACTCTCAGTTGTATTGGATGGAGATCCAATACGACATCCGGGATCGGATACGAGAAGCCCAGAAGATCGACCAAGAGGTAATGCCGATCATCCGATCTCTGCAAGGAGGGGCACAGAATGATTATAATCTACATGATGGGATTCTACAATTCAAGCATCGCATATTCGTTCCCACTACCGGATGGATTAGTGAAGAAATTCTGCAAGAGGCCCATTAGTCCAGGTACTCGTTTCACCCTGGCGTAGTTAAGATGTACATGGACCTGCGCAGGACCATTTATTGGCCTGGAATGAAAAGAGATGTCACCAACTTCGTGGCCCGGTGTCAAACCTGTCAGAAGGTTAAAGCCAAATGTCGCAGTCCAGGAGACCTATTACAGCCCCTGTCGATAGCAAAATGGAAGTTCGAAGATATCTCCATGGACAGGTGTATCGGAACTCGTCGCGTCACCAAGGTAGCGCGGTTCATTCCAAATCGACAGGGTGATAGAGTGGATATCCTGGCCAGAATGTTCCTAGAGCAAGTGGTATGATTTCATGGAGTACCAAAGTCCAACATATCAGATCGTGACGGGCGTTTCACATCTAAGGAGTGGAGGCAGGTACAGACGTACTTGGGAACCAAATTGGCCTTCAACACCGCCTTCCACCCGCAAATAGACGGATAGACAGAGAGGATGAACCGGAAGATGGAGGATCTTCTTCGACTATGCATAGTGGAGCACAATGAGCCGTGGGAGCAGTTATTGCCGTTAGTTGAATTTTCATATAATAACAGTTACCAGGCTAGCATTAAGATGGCTCCATATGAGGCATTGTATGGAAGACGTTGTCGAACCCCAATGACTTGGGCTCAGGAAGAGGACCCGGAAGACTTGGGAGTGGCTTACATCGATGATACTACGACAGCAATACGGGTGATCCAGGAGCGAATGCGGGAAGCGCAGAGCTGACAGGCCAAGTACTATGTTGCATGATACCGACCAGTGGAGTTCAGCGTGGGGGAGATGGTGTTTTTTGAAAATTAAGCCCATGCATAGTGTCTCTCGGTTGAGAAAACAGAAAAAGTTAGATCCTCGCTATCTGGGCCCCTATCCTGTGATATAGCGTGCTGGCCCCGTCGCCTATCATTTAGCCTTGCCCCCAGAGATGGGAAATATTCACGATATGTTTCATGTCTCTTCCTTGAGACGAGTCCTCCAGCAATCAGAGCAGCACCTTCCTACCCCACTGGTGCAACTATGGTCAGATAGATCTGTCCAGCTCGAACCCATCCGAGTAGTAGATTACAAGGTGAAGACACTATGTAACAAAACCATTCTGATGGTTAAGGTACTATGGGCAAACTGCGAACGGGAGGAGTTCACGTAGGAATCTGAAGCACTCATCCGAGAGAAGCACCAAGATCTCTTTCCCCAGTTATGTTACTTTTTCTCCCTACTTCAAGCAAATTTTCGGGGACGAAAATCCTTTTATTTTTATTGGATTGTAACATCCCGACTTTTATTGGGCCACCAGAGCCCTAGTGGTCCCAATAAAAGTGGCGCGAACCCTACCCATGACCCGGTGGGAGATAACACTAAGCGAGAAATAGAGCTAGAGAAATCTGATTTGAGTTCTATCTGTTCCTGTGACCTCGTATAGTCAATGCGAGTGCATCAGAACTCGTTCAATTGGACCCCGAGGTCATATAGTGAATGTGACCATTCCTCATGAAACGCAACGAGAGCAGATTTTGGATATCGAGCTAGAGAACTCCGAATTGAGTTATGTCGATTCCTGTGACCTCATATAACCTATACAAATGTATCGGAACTCGTCCCGTCGTAATCCGAGATCTAACGACAGTTTTACACTTTCGCGAAACGAACTCCGATTCAACCCCAGTTAGTGGCATTGGACTCGTGTGGTCAATACAAAGTCAACGGAAGTTGTCCCAGTCAATTTCGACGATAATTGGTTAACTCATGGTCAAATCAAGCGTAGTCATGCACCGAAAAGTGTGCGCACACCAATTATGACACGACACCCGAACTTTGACCCGACCCCGATGACTTGGACCCACTTTGACTTTGACCAGCAAGGGGGACCCACCCTAGGGTTGACTTGGTCAACCCCTCCCTAAAAACCTATTTTTGGATTTTTCTCCAAGAAGGGGCCCACCTCCTCTCCAAGGGAGGATAGCCCATGCCCCCTCACTCTTCTTTGGGCCCCTAACCAGCAATCCCTTACTAGGATAGGTGGAGGCCTACCCTACCCCTCCTTTCCTCTCTTTCCCCCCCCCCCCCCACTCTTTTCAAAAGGCCCAAGCCCAAGAGGGCTTCACCTTCTTTTCCCCACATGGGGGAAAAGAGGGGGCATCCAGCTATCCTTAGATAGCTGGAGGGTGGGGATATAATCGCTCCATATGGAGGGATTAATCCCACCTTGCCTAAGAGAGGGGAGCTCCCCCTCCCTAACCCTATAAAAGGCCACCCCACCCCCTCTCCTTCCCCTAAGCGTCAGAGCAGCTCATCCCCTCTGCCTGACCCTTGTCGGAGCCCTGGTGCCCGGAAAAAGCCAAGCTGATGCTCCTCCCCCCTCCACCACAGCCACCAAGGCATGGCCGACCAGGCCGGCCACTCCCGAGCCCACCAGACCCAGGTGGGACGACTCTCCCTCCCCCTTCCACAATCTGAACGAGCTGCATGTGCCTCCCGGCGGCCCGAGCGCCGCCAGCGCCACCCGAGCCTTTTTCCAGGCCGGGTGGTGCCCTAGGAGGAAGGATCCTCCCCTCACACCGATGGTGATGCTGGGGGAGTGTTATACCACTATGGAGGCAGCCCCCAGCGGTGGAGAGCGGTAATGCCGTCGGAAAACGCTGTTCCGGCGGCACCTGCAAAAATAGAGCACGGCTCTGTTAAAGCTGGTGGTGGAGGCCGGCGGCGTATGGCTGCCGGACCACCGCTGGCGAGAAGTCCAACCCCCGGCGTGCCGGAGGGGGGTGGACTGGTAGGCGGCAATCCACCAGAGGAGTGGGGGTGGCGCGGTGGTACCGGGAGCAGGGCCACCGCCACCCCAGGCTCTCGGGATGGAAATTCCGGCAGCGGCCGACGGCGCCAGGCCGTCGGACCACCGCCTAGAGCATTGTCGGCCCCGGCGAGTTGATCGAGGTCAGCGTTGGCGTCTTGAGGAGACTTGCCGGTAGTGGTGGAGGCCGCTCATCCTCTGCACCGTCGGTGAGGTGCAGCAGCCGCCCGATCTGGTGATGAAGATCGGGCGGCTGGGATTTTATTATTGCTCGCTCCCACCTCCGTTTATGTGCCCCCCACAGCGGATCTGTGGCCAATTTGTTGTGGGGAAGCGCTGGTCAGTTGCACCCTGTGGCTCAATCTCAGCCGCAGGATCCCGGAGATCTGCTATTGGCACACCAAATCAGAGGATAGGAGTCTTGGGAAATTTTTTGGCCAAGTCTAGGCCTCTAGGAGATAAATGACTGACACGAAAAATGTTCCACATAATGAGGGCTACCTCCACAAATAGATTGAGAATTTTTGGAATTAATTTAGTATTTTTAAAAGTCAAAATAAAATCTATTTGGATAAATTAAATGCCCAAAACACCTTGGAAAATTATAAAACAATTACTAGGCCCATTTTAGGCCCTCCCAAGGGTTGTATCAAAATTTGGGGTTATGGGGATAAGTTTTGATATTTTTGCTAAAATATTGAAGCCTAGTGTTGCGCTCGGATCCTTTTTCCGCTCGTTTTTCCTAAAAGACGGAAATTGGAGTGCGCGACCACTCCTTATAATCAAACAAGTACTTTAAACTATTTTATCGATGAGAGCGGCTGAGGCAAGTGACTAAGCTCCGGGGTTTCCGAGATTTCGTAAAACCGTTGAGCGCCTCGACTCTCGGATGAATAGGGTACGCTCGGAAGATGAGAGTATGAGTGATGAGTTGGAGTTGTCCCTGATAACTAATAAGAATGTAACTCCGAGCCAACTCTTGATCTAATTAAGCCGTAATAAATATGCCGCAACCAAATTAATTGGATCCTAATAGTTGATATAACCTAACAAAATCTCCTTTAAATCCCGATGGAATTGAAGCCTCCTGAATAGGAGTGATTGGACTACTAACCATTTTCTTTGTGTTTTCTCCAATCTCGTACTGGTCAAGTTTATTTTAGTACTTTTTATTCAGTACTACTCCAGTCTTGTACTGGTCAAGCTTATTTCAGTACTTTCTATTCAGTACTACTCCAATCTCGTATTGGTCAAGCTTATTTTGGTACTTTCTATTCAGTACTACTCCAATCTCGTATTGGTCACATTTCATTTCAGCACTTTAAATAAGCAGTATAAGCACCGCACTTGTCCTCGTTGCAATTTACTATTATAATCCTGGGTCCTGCACTGACGAGCAGTCGTCGAGCCTTAGTTGGGGATAACCGAAGTTGAAGTAGTCCTCCAAGTCTAGCTCCAAATAATGCGCTCTCATGCTCCTTGTCGAAAGTAGAGATAAGTACCGACGCCCGAAATCTAAAGCCTAGTTGGGCAGGCCGACATAGACCCGGTGTATATATTGTTTGCCTTTTGTTTGATTGTTTGTAAATTTCTTGCGGTGAAATAGTGGCGTGTCAGTCCCTCCCGCAGACCGTTCGTACCAGTGTGGGAAGGTCGACAACTCAAGACGACAGGGAGATGAGTACCACGGGTGACCGGCCGTTATATTACCCGTCAGGTTTTCCTTCGCTAGTCGGCCAAAATGATTCGTCGGATGTCGCTCACATCCAAGAGTACACAAGGTTGTACGTTAGGGTCTGGGGTTGTGCGGTACGATCACCCCCAAAAGTGGCAGGACTGGCCACTGTCACCGATGGCCACATCGGTGAGGCACGTAGGGCTCGCTACCCTGCTGGAACAGAAGCGGTCCAATCTATGTTGACATAGGGTTTGTGTGTGCGGATATGATTTACTGCAGTGGGTGCGCGGCTGTGAATGCCTGCGATAAAATTCAGGATACGAAAACCTGATGTGCTGATGAGCTAGTGGAGACTTGTTATAACTAGTTTATATTACTGCAGCTTTTCTTTCCAGTTATATTATCCTGCACTCTTTTATAATTGATCCTAGCTGTACATATATGAAATGTTGTGCTAACCCTCTCTTGCTTCAGTTATTTACTTTTGTTGGGTGGGTGCGTGCTCGTCCCCAGGATGTGGATCCGGGGAGGAGATTTGTTTCCACTTAGTTCTGTGACTAACGGTTATCTAAATAACCATTCACAGGAAATGGACCACTGTAGTGACCCGCTGCCGCAGGAGATTATGCCAGCATGTAGGACCACTCGAGCAGATACACCCCCGTCGTCCCTAGAGTTTAGAGATGTGAGTACTACAGAGCAGCGTAGAGAGAGAGAGTATGTGTGATATATGTAGCACATGTATAACCCACGAGCTTATTTAAATGCTTAACGCTTCGGCCCTAGAACCTCTGTGATATTGATATGTTATATATATATCCGCAATGGTTTCCTGTTAATGCTTTCGCTATACTTTGATGAGTTGTGAATGTTATGATTCGAGCCGAGCAAGGCGGCCATCTAGTGCTTGGATAGGGTGGATCGTTTCCCCTAAGAGCACTGGGTGGACGTCTTGGGGCAGTAGTACCCCTCCGGCCCGACCCGAGCAAATGGTTGGGGGGCACTACAATGCGCACGGGCGTGTGTCCACCCATGTTGTCCTCGGGCAACTCATGTCCTTGTTGGGGTGTTACAACCCTCGCCACCTAATTAAAATTTCATCCCGAAATTTCCAGCACTCACAATCAGTTACAAAGTTGTTATAACAAAAGGTTTCTGTTCAAAACAAAACAATAATTGTTATAACATTTTAAGTTCTGTACAAACAAAAACATAACAATTGTATTTGTCGTTCAACAACAATACAAAATTCTTATACCATATTAAACAAATAATTCGGGAAATTTCGCACGCATGGTCTGCTCCTGCTCCCATGTGAGCTCCTCACGGCCACAATTGTCCCACCGGACCTTGACCATCCCGATTGTCTTGTTCCGCAGCTGCTTATCCGCTTTATCTTCGATTCGAATGGGCTTAACCTTCGTCGTTAGCCCAGATTTGACCGATACGCGATCATTCACAATTACTTGAGTTGGATCCTTCACGGCTTTGCGAAACCCTGAGATGTGAAACACATCATGCAATCCACTTAATTCTGCCGAAAGAGCTAGCTGATATGCAACTTCGCCCACTCGTTCCACCACTTCAAACGGACCAAGATATCTTGGACTCATCTTTTTCAAGCGTTGAATCCTGTATACGTCATTGAACGGTTTGATTTTTAAATAGATACACTCACTAACCGCAAATTTCACATTCCGGTGCTTGGCATTGTAGTATTTGGCTTGTCTATCTTGGGCTATCAGTATCCTCTCCCGAATAGAGCGTATTGTCGAATTAGCTGCTGCGACTTATTTACGCTTATTTAACTTAGATTCGCATGTTGCCGCCCAAGCTAACGGTGTACGACACTTCTTACCATACAAAGCTTTAAACGTTGTCATATTTATACTAGCTTGATAGCTATTATTGTAGGCGAACACTACCATATAGAGATGATCTTCGCATCTCTTTCCAAATTCCAAGGCGCACATTCGGAGCATGTCGACCATCATTTTGTTGGTCCTCTCAGTTTGGCCATCCGTTTGTGGATAAAAGGTCGTACTGTATGTTAACTTTGTACCCAACAATTGATGGATGAGTATCCAATCATTCGAAGTAAAGCGCCCGTCCCGATCACTTACGATGTTACGGGGCACACCATGCAATCGTACGATTTGCTCAACATAAAGCTTGGACATGATTTATGTTGTGTCGTCCCTCTTATTCGGAATGAAGTGAGACACCTTACTTAACCGGTCTACGATTACCCAAACTGAATCGTTACCGCGTTACGATCTCGCCAAACCGTGCACGAAATCCATCAAAATATCATCAAACTTCCATTCCGGAATAGGTAGCGACCTCAGGAAACCCATAGGCTTCTGGTATTCCGCTTTCAATAAGGCACATGTCTGACATTTAGCCACAAACTGTGTGATGTCCTTCTTCAAACTTGGCCACCAGAACAGCTTTTTCATGTCTTTGTACATTTTTTTGCTCCCTGGGTGAATTAAGTATTTCGTAAAGTAAGCCTCATACATCAATTCTTCTCTTAACTTATCCATACTTGGGACGCACAAAAGACCATCTTTCCGCAAGAGGACGTCATCCCAGGAGAATTGGCCATTTGACCCATCCACTGCATATCGTTGCAAACTTGCAGCAAGTTCCGTTGCTCGCTGAACCCTATCCGCAAGGTCATAATGTACCTCTGTCCAGTTCAGGTATGCATTTGCTGTGGAATTCTTGTCAACACAAGAAATCTCTAACGCTTCCAACTCCTAGATCAGACGCTCATCATGCATCTGCAACCAAGTTGCCCATGCTGGAGTCCTACGACTCAAGGCATCTGCGACAATGTTTCCCTTCCCAGGAGTATAATGAATATCAAAGGTATAGTCCCCGAGGAACTCCATCCACGTTTGTTGTCGCATATTGAGATCCTTCTGATCCAAAGGTACTTTAGGCTCTTGTGGTCTATGAATATCTCCACCTTCACGCCATATAGATAGTGACACCACAATTTAATTGCAAAATCACCGCCGCAAACTCCAAGTCATGGACGGGATAGTTTAGCTCATGCACTTTCAACTGGCGTGAGTCATAAGCGATCACCTTTCCAAACTGAATAAGAACGCATCCTAAGCCGCTCCCTGAGGTATTAATATAGATCGCATAGCCGTCTATACCACATGGCGACGTCAAAATGGGCGTCGTTCTCAAATGACTCTTTAGCTCTTCAAAAGCTCGCGTGAACTCTGGAATCCAAACGAACTTCTAATCCTTCCTTGTTAATGTGGTAAGAGGCAAAGCGATCCATGAGAAATTTTCTACAAAACGACTGTAGTATCCCGCCAGTCCAAGGAAACTCTTGAGTTCGGTCACCGAAGACAACACCGGCCACTCCCGAATGTCTCTTGTCTTTGACGGATCCACCGCAATGCCCTCTCCACTCACCACATGGCCAAGAAAAGCCACTAACGATAGTCAGAACTCACACTTGGAGAACTTGGCATAGAGCTGATTTCTCCTCAAGGTGTGCAACACCATCCGTAAATGGTTCACATGATCTTCTTCTGATTGAGAGTACACCAAAATTTCGTCGATGAAGACGATCACAAATAAATCCAAGTACTCTCTAAAAGTACGTGCATTAAATCCATGAACACTGATGGCGCATTACATAGCCCAAACAACAATACAGTGAATTTGTAATGACCGTAGCATGTTTCAAACGCTATCTTGGGAATGTCACATTCCCGAAACCACAACTAGTAGTAGTCGGATTTCAAATCAAGCTTTGAGTATACTGTCGATCCAGCCAGTTGATCAAACAAGTCATCTATCCGTGGAATCAGATATTTGCTTTTCTCTGTCAACTTGTTCAATTCACAATAGTCGATACACAATCGCAGGCTACCATCCTTCTTTTTCACTGTTGAAGTTGGTGAAAGTTGGTGACCGGGCGGTCTGTCTTGGCGGGTTGAAGACCGCGCGGTCTGGCGGTTTGACTCACCGGCTTGTAAATCGGGCGGTCTAGCGATCTTCACAGGCGACCTCTCTGCTTCTCTTGTTGTAGTCGTGTGGTTAGCCCTTTTGTCTAACCGCGCGGCTTGTGCGGTTTACTTTGTATAGTCCGCTTAGCTTGTAAATTTTTAGTCCCACATCTCTTATTTGTATTCTCTCATCTCTCCTCCATTCTATATAAGGGAGGGCATACCTTTGTAATAGTTATCTTTTTTGGATAATAAAATTTCAATTATTCAAAGTTTATCCGCTTGTTCTCTCTTATCCGCTTGTTCTCTCTTTTATTCTATGGTTAAGACTCAGTTTGATACGTCTATTAAACTCCTTCGTTCAGACAATGCTAATGAGTATCTTAGCCACGACTTCTCCTCCTTTTGTATTCACCATGGTGTTCTTCGTCAAACAAGTTGTGTCTACACCTCACAACAAAATGGGGTGGCGGAACGCAAAAACCGTCACCTCCTTGATGTCGCTCGCACTATGATGACTCAAATGCATGTTCCTCGCTCCTATTGGGGCTATGCTGTCCTCCTCTCCTGCTATCTCATCAATCGCCTTCCCTCCACAGTTCTCCACGGTGCTACCCCCTTCTCCATTCTTTATCCGGACAAGGATCCCTTTCCTCTTCCTCTGCACATCTTTGGGTGCACCGCTTTTGTGCACTCTCCCGCTGCCACACGTGACAAACTCTCCCCACGTGCCACCAAATGTGTTTTTCTGGGCTACTCTCCCACTCAGAAAGGATATTGCTGCTTTGACCCTGTTACCCGCAAGCAATTTGTCTCTGCGGATGTCACCTTCTTTGCCAATGCCTCTTACTTCTCTCCCGCTTCCTCTTCTACTCCTCCTGATCCTACTTCTCATACCAACCCATCCATTCCCTCTGCTCCCACTGATGTTCCGCCCTCTCCACCCACTCCACTGTCTTCCCCATCCTCATCATCTCCACCCTCTACTCCGTTTTCTCCCTGCACTCCGCTGCCATCTCTCTCTACTCCCGGGCCAGCTCTCTCCACCACGGATACTCCGGATACTGAGGCACCTGCTGACCTGGATATCCCGATTGCTCTTCGCAAAGGGGTTCGGGCCTGTACCCAACACTCGCTTGCTGCAGTTGTTTCCTACGATCGTCTTACCCCTGCTCGCCGAGCTTTTGCACTGGCTATCTCGACCACTGCCACCCCTCGTTCCTATCAGGAGGCCCTTGCTATTCCCCACTGGAAGCTGGCCATGGATGAGGAAATGGCGACCCTCACGGAGCGGAGTACATGGACTCTTGTTCCTCCTCCCTTCGGTACTGATGTTGTTGGCTGTCGCTGGGTCTTTGTGGTCAAATTTCGCCCAAACGGCATTGTGGATCGGTATAAGGCTCGCCTTGTTGCTAAGGGCTTTACTCAGACCTATGGGGTTGATTACTTTGACACCTTCTCCCCTGTGGCTCGTCTCAGCACTATACGGGTCCTTCTTTCTGTGGCCGTCAATCGGGATTGGCCGATTTCTCAGCTGGACGTCAAGAATGCCTTCCTTTATGGTGATCTTCACGAGGCCGTTTACATGGAGCAACCTCCTGGGTATGTTTCTCAGGGGGAGACACGAGTATGCCGGCTGTAGAAGGAAATTTATGGCCTCAAGCAGAGTCCTCGAGCTTGGTTTGACAACATCAGCGCCATTGTGGCGGCTGTTGGTTTTGTGCGAAGCTCTGCTGATCACTCTCTCTTTATTCGCAAAACTCCTTCTGGGCTGGTTGTTCTTGTTGTGTACGTCGATGATATTCTTCTCACTGGCGATGACCAGGAAGGGGTAGCCCTGACAAAGCGACATCTTCGCCAACATCTGATCACTAAAGATATGGGCTCTCCAAAGTACTTTCTGGGGATCGAACTCTCTCGGAAGCCCGACTCCTTAGTTCTCTCTCAGCGTAAGTATGCCCTTGATCTTTTAAAAGAGGCAGGATTAACTGGAGCAAAACCTGCCCGATGCCCCATGGCTACTGGGGAGGACAAAACCTGGACAGATGATTCACCTCCTCTTTCAGATAGTTCGCGGTACAGGCGTCTAGTTGGTAAGCTCATATATCTCACAGTGACCAGACCCGACATTTCCTATGCTGTGGGCAAGGTGAGTCAATTCATGCAAGCGCCTAGGGAGTGTCATCTACAGTCCGCCTTACGGATCTTGGAGTATGTCAAAGCAGCGCCTGGGAAAGGATTACTTTTTCAGAAGAATGGTCATCTGAGGATTGAAGCCTACTCAGATGCAAGTTATGCTGATGACAAAGGGGATCGCAAGTCAACCTCAGGTTTTTGCACCTTTGTTGGTGGAAATCTGGTGAGCTGGAAGAGCAAGAAGCAGTCTGTTGTCTCCAAGTCCAGTGTAGAAGCTGAGTATCGCAGTATGACGTCAACCACTTGTGAGTTGAAATGGTTGCGGGCTCTCATGCTAGATTTAGGAGAGGTGTACAATCATTCTCTACCTATGTTCTGTGATAACAAGGCCGCCATATACATCTCCAAAAATCCGGTATTCCATGAAAGAACAAAGCACATTGAGGTTGACTGCCATTTCATTCGTGAAGAGATTTTAAAAGAACAAATTTGCACTCTGTTTGTCACGTCTGATAAAGAGCTGGCTGACATCTTCACCAAGCCAGTTTCCGCCTCGTTTCTGCATGTTTGCGACAAGCTGGGCATGATTGATATATATGCTCCAGCTTGAGGGGGAGTGTTGAAGTTGGTGACCGGGCGGTCTGTCTTGGCGGGTTGAAGACCGCGCGGTCTGGCGGTTTGACTCAGCGGCTTGTAAACCGGGCGGTCTAGCGATCTTCACAGGCGACCTCTCTGCTTCTCTTGTTGTAGCCGTGCGGTTAGCCCTTCTGTCTAACCGCGCGGCTTGTGCGGTTTACTTTGTATAGTCCGCTTAGCTTGTAAATTTTTAGTCCCACATCTCTTATTTGTATTCTCTCATCTCTCCTCCATTCTATATAAGGGAGGGCATACCTTTATAATAGTTATCTTTTTTGGATAATAAAATTTCAATTATTCAAAAGTTTATCCGCTTGTTCTCTCTTTTTCGCTACTTTCTATCATTCACAAAGAGAACACGTGCGCTCCAAGATGATATACTTGGGTGTATATAACCCTGTGCCAACAGCTCTTGTAGTTGAACTTTTAGTTCCGTCATTTCCTTTGGCGCTACACGATATGGCGAGCGAGCCACAGGTTTTGCACCTGACACCAACTCAATCAAGAAGTCAATCTCCCGCTGTGGTGTTAACACAGGAAGCTCCTTTGGAAACACATCAGCAAACTTCGAAACAATCAGAACATCACTCACACTGGCCTTTGGCTCAATAGCCTCAATAAGCGTGAAGAACAACTCTGCGCCTTTCTGAACTGCCTTGACCACTTGGAGAGCAGACATCAATGTCTTGCTCGATCCTTGCATACCAACAAAATTTCGTCTCTCTTTCGGTATTCTGCCCCAGTGTGACTTCCTTTGAATTGCAATCTATAAAGGCACGCTGCTCCGAGAGTCAATCCATACCAAAGATCACATCAAATTCCGATATCGGCAACATAGATGCTTCCAACTCAAAATCCCGACTTCCTATTCGTACCTCCAAAAAGCAAGCTCTATCCGCATGCATCACACATTCGTTTGGTAATAACACCTTCACACAATATGCCATCATACGAATCAGCACTCTGATACATAACACAAAGTCCATAGATAGAAAAGAATGTGAAGCACCCGTATCAAACAGTGCTCTCGCCGGATAGTCTCGAATCAGGACAAAGTCTAATACAAACACATTATACACAAGCTACATATAGGGTATGAAATAGTAAAAGGAAACAATCAATAACTTAGATCGTACCTGTGACAATGTCACTTTGCCTCATGGCCTCCTGCTGGCCAAGATTATACACTCAAGGTTGCGTCTGGGATGCAGTGGACTCAACCACTGCCTTTCCCTTATCAGCATATGACGTTCCTGTCTTCTTTTCAACCTTTGGTGGACCAACCCGACAGTCACAGGCTATATGTCCCACTCTCCCACATGTATAACAGGTACGAGACTTTTGCCTCGAAGTTTCTCTAGATACAATACTCGAGGGAGCCTGTGCAGAAGACCTGGACCTCTTGCCCCATTTCCTTCAGTAGTTTGATTTCCCCGGGTGAGGCACTTTGAACTCGGACTTGGTCACAGCCAAGTCCCTTTTTCCTTGCACTTCCTTCATATCTTTTTCCAATGCACACGCTGTATCCACCAACGCTTGAAACCCCTGATTCACCGAACTCGAGAGCAGGAATCGCAACTCATCCCACAGACCTTCGTAGAAATGATTGGTTTTATGTTGTTCATCAGCGAAGATAGACCCCGCATATTATCCCAACCGTGTAAACTCATGTAGGTAGGTGTCAACACTACTTTCACCCTGAGTTAGACGCTGGAACTCATTTTCCATGGTGATGCGCTGTGCTGCTGGCAAATGCTTTGCTAAGAACAATCTCGAAAACTCCTCTATCGAGACTTCTGGTAATTTTCTGCCTGTCAAATGGTGCAACTCTATCTCATCCCACCATAGCCGGGTCTCGCCTGTAAGAAGGTGGACAAGGTGACTTTATTTTCTTCCTCCGTCCTTATCGCCGTCAATATTCTCTTAACGCGGGACAACCAATACTCCGCTTGCGTCGGGGATCCCACGCCCGTAAACGTAGGAGGATTGAAGTTCATAAACTACTTCAACTACCATTCAGTTGCTCGAGGATCAACAACAGCTTCAACAGGTTCTGGCCTCACACCAACCTGTTCTGGCACCCTTTCAGGCTACGCCTGCCCCGTAGATTGTGCACGAATCATTGCAAACAATGCCTCAGCAACTAAGCGTACTGTTTTCGCAGAAGGAGGAGTTGTAGGCACCTCAGCTGGTGCCGCACTCTCATCAGAATGCTGGGGCGCAGACTGCCCAACACCACTTCGAGTCATCTATAGGTGGACAAGACACACTTTAGCGACTTTGCACAAGTAACATCAACAATATAGGAATGCGCAGGTTCCTCAAACAGGTGTATTTGCATTCCTTAGTGGACATTTTTTAGTTCATTTACGGTTAAAGAGGGTAGCACTTATACGTGCTTGCCACCACACAAAAGAATTCGACCATGAATTGGAGAGAGGAAGACCGAGACAAACTGATACCAAATTATAACACCTCCATCCGTTACATGACATATAATAGAAGGTCCGGCCAGGGCCCCACGCCATATATCACAAACAGACAGCGGGGTTACAGGTTAGCTATCAAAAAACTATTTGTATCCTAACTCAGAGCATTATAGCGGAAGCCTTTAAGGTTTTTGAACTCAACATATTTAAATGTCCACAATATATAAACCAGCATTTATATATATCACCACAAAGGAATGTCCACCAAATACACAACAAGTCTGCCCTTATGGCCTTACAGTTAAACTTTACAACTGTGGATTTAATACATCGGCACCCAGGCCGGTCACACATGAAAATCATAAAATTCTTCATTCGGCCTTCGAGGGCCATCAGCAGCAACAACAGCAGCAAGGGCTTCAGCCCCCTATTTTCCACTCGACTCTCCGACTTCTGCATGGGGAGAATCCACTGCAACGGTGGTAAAGAAGGCAACGATCAGCATTCACTTGGCCAATTTATAACGACCCTGCCCCTTTCCCGGGGCAGTGGCATTTCTTCCCTGCAGGCATAGCAATTCACAAGCAGATATAGCGCAAAAGGTGCACTCATGCACCATCAACATATCACAAACGTCGACCACAAGACCCGACTTTCCGTGCACTCAGGGCACATTCTCGGTGTACCAGAAAACCAGGGTCCCACCACCATTCACAATGACAAACTTGAGCATTTCACTCCACGGCCTACAGCCATAGACAGTCTTAATGGCACGCAGGCCTAAGACTCTCATTAGGTGAACCAGACGAACGCCAATATTCCAGGCACGCATGTCAAAAACCCTAATGCGGATACAGTTCAGCCCTTGCCCGTTGCTCAAATCGTTAGTTCAATGACTAGACTAACGCGGGTCGACATCCCCTTGTTCGTTCGGCACGAAGCCTTTTTCAGAGCTCACGTAGCTCCGAATAGCCACACTGTCCCCTCAAGACTGGCTTCACAATCATAGGTTAGCTAGGAGCCATCGCCCGCGATACTTACTATCGCCCGACATTAGCGAAAGAACTATATTTCTGTCCCCAGCCGTACTCTTATCTGGACCAACCATCCAGAAATCCTTACAGCCTCCTGCAGTGCCAGAAACACTAGTCTTTCATAGCATACAACACTTGCACATTGCGGGTATTTTCCTGGACTTCCACTCTAGTACTTCCTGCTACTACCCTTCACAGGCACAACCCACCGACTCCACAAAATACTCGTTTATACACGGAGTCTTCTCCGGTGCGCAAAATAAAACATCACCAATCCAGACCAACCTGTCCAGATGGGCTTCACACAGTATGCATATTCCGTACTACACATTTCTGGAACTATATGCAAGACTCACTTGGGATTTCATGAATCAATCCAAAGGAACTCCCTTGACGATCTCTTTGGAGCCATGACAAAGCGCTTCTACGCAAACGGAAAGGGTCACTTTCCCCTTCGTGATTCTAGCTTTAGCTTTCAAATCCAGCCTCAAGACCAGCTCCAGCACTTCTACCCGAGATTTCACCATCAACCCAAAGGGGTCTGCTCCAACTCTCGAGAAGAAAGAGGAAGAGGGAGAAAATAAAAGGAAATAATAATCTCCTCTTTCCATCACTGTAGATAAGGCTCGGGATTAGTTGACCACGTCAACCACCGCTCAAAGGTCATAACATAACGACCTGACACGCAACACCACCACAATGTTATTCGCCTTCCGTATTTCGTCGATCGACCCCACTTTCGTCGAACGAAATTCGTCAAACAGACTAGCCTTCATCGAACAGGCTGAATCTGTTGAGCTGGCCGTTACAATAGGCCACAGGAATTTCGTCGAACTCCACTCGACGATGAGTTGTTTTTCGACCTCCGCTCGACGATATTCGTCGAGCTCCGCTCGAAGATTTTGGTCGAGCTCAGCTTATGCCTATGTTATGCACACGACAATACACACGGCTGGGTAGCTACCCGTGTGGTGATCGGGGTGAGTATAAGAGGAAATGATCAACCCGATATGGCCATGCGCATGTTGTGCTCGGGCAACTCATGTCCTTGTTGGGGTGACATCCCCCACCACAAGGTGGAATGTTGAGGGATTTCCGTTGGGTTGATTCTTGAAATCCCCAATAAGGTTTGCATATATATCCAGAAATGTGTAGTATGAAATAGACATACTGTGTGAAGCCCATCTCGACAGGTTGTTCTGGATTGGTGATGTTTTATTTTGCACACCGGAGAAGACTCCGCATATAAACGAGTATTTTTTTGAGTCGGTGGGTTGTGCCTGTGAAGTAGAGTAATAGGAAGTACTGCAGTGAAATTCCAAGAAAATACCGTCGAAATTCGTGTGTTGTATGCTATGAAAGTCCAGTGTTTCTAGCACTGTAAGTGGCTGCAGGGTTTTCTGGATGGTTGGTCCAGATATGGTTTGGGCTGGGTACAAAAAGGTGTTCTGTCGCTAACACCAAACGATAGTGGTTGTCACTGGCGATAGCTCCTACGTAACCTGTGATTGTGAAGCCAGTCCTTCAGGGTCGTTGTGGCTATTGTGAGCTATACGCTTTTAAAGGCCAGTGTGCTGAACAGACAAGGGGAAGCCGACCCTCGTCAGTCTAGACATTGACCTGACGATTTGAGCAACAGGCAATGGATGAATTGTATCCGCGTTATGGTTGTCTAACTTGAGTGCCTAAGTTATTGGCTTCATTAAGATAAAATAATGAGAGTCTTGGGCTGTTCGCCATTAAGACTAAAGTCTCCGGCCGTGCGCCGTGGAGCATGAATGCTCAAAGTTTACCGTTGGGTTTGAGACCTGAGAACGATGGTGGGACCCTAGTTTTCTGGTACACCGATAATGCGCCCTGAGTGCACGGAGCATCGGGTCGTGTGGCCGATATTTGTGATATATTGACTGTGCGTGAGAGCACATCTTGTGATATATCTACCTGTGAAAATGTTATGTCTGCAGGGAATGAATACCACTGCCCCGTGAAAGGGGTGGGACGTTATAAATTGGTCAGCTGAATGCTGACCGTTACTTTGTTTGGCACTGTTGCGGTGGATTGTCCCCATGCAGGTGCTGAAGAGCCGAGCGGAAAATAACGGGCTGATGCCCTTGCTGCTGCTGCTGTGTTGGCCCTCGAAGGCCAAATAAAGAAAAGTTTACTGTTTTCATGTGTGGTCGGTCTGCGTGCCGATGTATGTAATCCACACTTGTGAAGATGAACTATAAGGCTTAAGGTCAAAACATTTTGTGTATTTTTGTATACATTCCTTGAAGATATATAAATGTGGTTGTTTATATGGATTGGGCATTCATGTTCAATGAGTTCAATATTAACCCCTAATGCTTCCGCTAGAATGCTCTGAGTTAGGATGCGCGTACTAGTATTTGATATTAACATGTAACTCCGTTGTTTGTTTGTGGTATATAGTGTGGGGCTCCGGTCGGGCCTTCTATTATATGTCATGTAACGGATGGAGGTGTTACACGACAAATGTCCCCCCCCCCCCCCCCCCGACAATGTCGCCCTCACGACAAATGTCGGCTCCTCGACAAATGTCGCTCTTCGACAAATGTCGCATCCGCGACCAATATTGCCGCTTCAGCCAAATGTCGCCCCCTTGACAAATGTCGCACACTCGACAAATGTCGCCCACACGACGAATGTTGCCTGACACGGGGCTCCACCCCTACGACCAAGCTCAACAATACCCAACCGCCCACCGCGGACTTCGCCCGCCCACCCGCCCGAAGCCTGCCCCAGCCCGCCACGCCTAGCCGCATTTTCCATGACATAAGGTGAATCACCCTTTGGTGCAAGGACAAAATTGGAAAGCCCAATGTTACACCAAATGATATTTTTTCTTGTAAAATAGTATAGATATACATAATATATACTAGATAAATGCCATAATTGAAAGGTTTTGCTTTTGCAAGTGTTTATTGCTGATGTTAAAGTTGTCTTGAAAGTTATCGTGCTAAAATTTCATCCATATCATATTCCATCATCTTGAATAAAGGGTTAACACTGGACGCGTCAGCTTGGCGCACCACTATAAAGTATCCAAACAGTAAATTCCAGAATATTACCGACAAATGAATTTATCATTTGACAGAAAAAGTCAAAATGTCAAATTGTGATGAATGCGCAGGTGACGGGCTGGCAATTTAGGTTTTTCCAAATGTCAAGAATAAAGTCAAATTGTCAGTCAGTCACCTGCGCATTCATCAAAATTCTAATAATAACCTATGCAAATAAATCATTTCACAGGACAAGATAAATTTAAAAAATAACTAATGGTCATGCTTTTTTTAAATAAAAAAATATAAAATGATGAAAAAGTAGAATCGTGAGATCAAAAGCACATCATCTTATACGTGAAATGGATCGCCGGTCAGAAATGGAGAGGATCATGATATTAAGAGTTGTTTGGCTGGACTTATTTTTACCGTTCAAGCTTTAAAAAACGGAACTGCAGTTTTTTATTTTGGGTTTGTTTGGCTAGACTTATTTTTACCGTTCAAGCTTTAAAAAACGGAACTGCAGTTTTTTATTTTGTTTGGCAAGCCATCGGTTTAAACCGCATCCGCTGGAAAATAAAATTATACGCCATTTTTTCACCGTGATTTTTGATGGAGATCGCGGTTTTATACGCGCTTTCAGCCCTAAAATAAAAATCTTCTCGGCACTCCTCATTCGCAGCCGCCTCTTCCCCGATTTCCCGATCCTGCAGCCGCCTCTTCCCGATTTCCCGATTCCACAGCCCTCCTTCTCCGGTGATAGGCCACCGCCGACCATTCTTCTCCCGCAGCCCTCCTTCTCCGGCAAGCCTTGTCCTCCACTGCAGGTACAGATCGCGCTTCTCCTCCAGTAACATCTCCCCCTTCTCCTACCTTTTGTTTATTCCTCTTTAATTGCTTTCGCCTCCTCTATGGTTGCAGATCGATGAGCTCAAGGGAGCACGGGGTTAACGAAATCTGGTTGCAGATCGGCGAGCTCGGTTGGAGAAGATTCAAGCATTTTGCCTTTGACTTTGTGCAACCTCTCTGAACGACTCCATCTTCCCTACCAGGTAAGATTTTTTCCCTCTCCTCCTCCACCCCGTATTCTTCAAATTTTAGGTCATTTTTTGGAGTAAAATGAGATTTATGTATTACTCATGCATTTCTTGGTATAGGTTGATCCCCTTTTTGTATTGAAAGTACAGGGAGCATTGAATATCTGTAATTTTCAGACATGCTATAGAGCTTCTGTGGAAAACTCAAACATGTACTAGAATGAACAATTGTAATCATTTTAGTACATAAATTTTGAAGTTCTTTTCTACATCAATCAATTGGAATCCACTATTTCCTCTGTCTTAAGTACTCATTCAAAAATTTTTTGTTATGTGAATAAATTGTCTTATGTAGATGGCGCTTTTTTGGGTGCAATGTTATGTAGACGGTGCTTAAGGAAATTCTATGTATTTATCAAGTTGTAAATTTGAAGCTCGGATTAGGCTGTAGTTAACCTATCATAGTTGGAAATTCTATGTATTTATCAAGTTTTCTCTTAACCTCTCTATAAAAACTTATTGGATAGTTTAGGGAAGCATGGTGATAAAAAATGCAGGTGCATTCAAATAAATTAGAACAAATTCATTTTTTTAAAAAAAACTATGATCTAAGCTTTGGTTGCTAAACTTGAATTTGGTATAATGTTCAAAAAATGCATATCACCAAATATGATTATATATATAAATAAATGCAGTTGGGATGTAGCTATAATAAATGTGGGTTTTAACTTTTGTTAGTGATGGCAAATCTTTTCTATGTTATCATGCATATTCTTCTTCCACTCTAGTTTATTATATAAATGCTATTTGGGGCGGATTTCTGTTAGAGTATATTTGTTTGAATGGATTTAGGACTTTGGAGTTGGAATTGGAGGTCATTTCTAACGATACTAGTCTTTGTGGTTCATAAATTTAAGTATACAGTACTCTTTTTGCTCCGATGTTATGTAGATAACATACAGCTTACTTAATTATGTAGACAGTACTCTTTTTGCTTACATGTTATGTAGACAGTACTCTTTTTGCTCTAATATTACGTAGAAAGTACTCTTTTTGCTCCAATGTTATGTAGATAACATACATGCTTACGTAGACAGTACTCTTTTTGAGTTACTTTCTTTAGATGTCTAATCGAAGAGAAAGGGGAATATCAGCTTCATGGGAATCAGCAGATGTTTTACTTTTTTGCGACATATGTATTAAAGAAATAGAGGTAGGTAATCGTCCGACTACTCACTTCAGCAAACAGGGGTGGAACAACATAATATTGCATTTTCAAGAGCGTTCGGGGAAACAATTTGATCGAACTCAACTAAAAAACAAATGAGATCAACTGAAGAAGGAGTGGAAGTTGTGGAGAGAACTTAAACGTGGTGAAACTGGGCTTGGTTGGAATCCTGTAAAAAAACTATTGATGCCTCAGACGAGTGGTGGGACGAGAAAATAAAGGTTGTCATAATATATCACATGTCTAAATTCTTAGATAATGAGATTTTTTACAATTTATATTTTTTTATTATAATATATTATTATTTTTCAGGCCAATCCAAATGTCAAAAAATTTCGTTATTCTGGAATAGCTCCTAACATGGATGCAAAATTAGAAAAAATGTTCAGCTAAGTCGTGGCCACTGGGGATAATGCATTCATGCCAAGCTCGACGACAATTCCATTTGAATTGGATGAAGAGCAAGTAAATTCAGATGAAGAGGATAATATTGTGGCGAACTCACGAACTCAAACAAGTATGAATGTTGACACTGGGGATAGTGAGCATGCGAGTAAATTCTTAGGATCATCTTCAAAAAATCTTCACGCAAGCGTAAAGGTAGTGGTGAAGGTACCAAACAACTATTACCTTCACACATTAATGATTTAGTTGCATCTAGACAAGCAGTTCCACCTCCACCAATATCGGTGACAATCAAAGAAGCTGTTGAGGAGAGCTGTAGAATTCATTCGCATCAAATCCGGAAGAGATGCGTTCATGTTTTGCCCAACTGATAGAAAAGTTGAGTATCTTAAGAGACGCTACATGAAGAGTTTAGAATGATTAATTCATGTTGATGGGATTCACTTTAGTTTTATGTTTATGCGGTCACTTATCTTAAGAGACGCTACAAGAAAATTATGTCTGTTTCCTTTTAAAAGCACTTCTTGCTTTAGTTAATTCATGTTGATGAGATATTAATCTTTTTATTTTGTATGTGTGTCATGTCACACAATTGTTTTTTATTATATATTGTATGTGCTCTTTCAATTTAATTTTATGTCATTTGTCACTCTCTTCATGTAATAATTATTCTTATGTTATTATTTCATCAGCACAAATATGAGTGAAGACAGTGAATCTTACTCCATTGATGAGTCAAATGAATCATCAAATAGCTCAGTTGAATACACTCAGTATATCCAAGACTATAACAATGACATTAAAACTGTTTGTATTGTCCATGATTTCTTTGTTCTTTATGATAAGATCCCACATATGAAATCCACTCAAACAAGTGATAAATGGTTTGGAGAGTTATTTGTTGGTCATCCTATTAGGTTTCACGATACGTTTAGGATGTCACAACGAATTTTTATCGACCTACTACAAACTCTTGTTCAAAATCATGAATTAGCAGGATCTCGAAGAACTTATGCACGAGAAGTTCTAGCGATTACATTATTTATTTTATCACAAAATGAGACAATGCGTGCAGCAAGTGAGCGTTTCCAGCATTCAACTGAAACTATATGCAGATATTTTTTATGGGTGTCAAAAGTCTTGTTTGACTCTCAAGGGAGATTATAAAACCTATTGATATGCAATTTAGGGATGCCCAATCATATATAAGGAGAGATGAACGTTATATGCCATATTTTAAGGACTGTATTGAGGCTATTGATGGATCCCATGTAGATGCACGTGTACCAGTTGAAGATCAGGTTGCATATATTGAGCGTCATGCACAACCACTCAAAATGTTATGGCAGTCTGCGACTTCAACATGTGTTTCACATTTGTTGTGGTAGGGTGGGAGGGTTCTGTCCATGATAGTCGAATTTTTAATCGAGCAATAACAGATCGCAATAGCAATTTTCCACACCCACAACCAGGTATGCTCAATTTTAATTTGTTTTAATTAGCTGCACATTAAATCTATACAGAACTAATATTCGATAATCTTGTAGGTAAATATTACTTAGTAGATGCTGGATATCCAATGCAAAGAGGATATTTAAACCTTATCCAGATACAAGGTACCATTTACAAGATTTCAGACGGGGTTCGTGTCCAATCCAAGGTAATCATGAGATTTTCAATCAAGTTCACTCGTCACTTCACAGTGTAATAGAAAGGACGTTTGGCATGTGGAAAAAGAAATGGGCCATCCTGAGAGATATGCCAAATTACTCTTTCAAAAGACAAATTTTGATTGCTGTGACTACTATGGCGTTGCATAACTACATTCGCAGACATCCATCACACACTGATCTTGATTTTGATGTATGTGATGAGGATGAGAGTTATGTATATCCAAAAGCACATGTTCTTACTACAAGAAGGAATCAGAATAATATCATCACAATATCTAACATAGATCCTGAGATGGTTGAAGGAGTTGGTGCTGATGAAATGACAAGGCTAAGAAATCGTATTGCGAATCAATTGCAGAACGCTCGTAGGTATGACATGTATGATATTTACATATTTTTTGTGTTTTTAATTACATCTAACAAATTGTATACTTTTTAATTTCAGATGACGCGATGCAAAGTCTTGGCGGTTTGCTCTATTATTATAATGCCATGAAGCACATCAAGGAAGCTTTTCCTACTCCTGATGTCAATTCTTAGATATTGAACTTTATCTTTGTAGAATTAATTTTATTACTACTCAACATCTTCAACTATTAATGCATATATCATGTTTTCCTTAAATTAATCCATTTTAGATATGCAACATCTTCTTGAAGCTCTTCTGTTAATAATCACTGATATGATTATTTTATTACTCGTACTAGCAAGTTGCAATACTAGTCCAATTATATTTCCTTCTTTCCAAATTTTATTAACATCAAAAACTCTTCTTTATAAGCTCCTCACAAATTCAATTTATTAATTTGCAAATCCTCATATAATATATATGATAGCTTCTAATCATCTTCATAATTATGTCAGAAGCTTATCAAACTTACAGTTGTCTGACATAGTTTACCCCATAATATGACGACTTATAAATCATTTTGCCAAATAATTACGATGCAACCATTCAATTTTATCTTCATAAATAAATAGGTATGATTGATTATGTTCTCAATAGTGTGTTAAATCAATCTGACATAATTATGATGTAGGTTGACGCATCATTATGATCCAACCAATTACCATTTTCTTCAAATTCATAATTAAATGTGTATGCAATAGCTCACAATGGCATGCATTCTTAATTTTGACATGTAAATGTTCACATTTTGCAGCATCATGTGGTGAAACTTGGTGGAAAAAAACAGGTTTTTTCTTTGGTGAAGAAAGAACTATAATTAGTTTTTGGTACATTCATATCGTAGTTTAATTAGTAATTGATGTGTATTATATGTATTGTGCATTTTGTTTGTAGATGGTAGGCGCATTGCTATCGAGTGTTGATGTGGAGTTCCCAAATTTATTAGAGAATCACTATAAAATTTCTGTTCCCTCTATATAAATATTCAATTTCCTTTTCGCACTTTCATCAATGTTCATCACTTGTTCCTTCATAGACAAGTTCAAACTTCAAGTGAACTTAATTCGCATTGAAGATTGATCAAATTTAGTACAAAAGCGGAATTGAGAAGTTTGAAGTAGGTATTGTACATAAGATGTGGTAACTCTGAAGACATTTCTTAATCACAGAAGCTGAGATATGAAACAGCAAAGCACATCCACACCATGCTAGGTCATGCACTCCAGCTATCTTCGAAGCTCCATTGCCAGAGAGGTCGCCTCCAGTAGTTTAGGCATTGGCAAAGTCATGCCAACATCGTCGCCCCTATTCGAAAGAGCATTGAGACTGGATGTCACCCATCTCCATCGTTTGGCCTTTGCCCTGTCAACTCTTGTATGCATTTATCTTTTCAAAATAGTTGTACTAATGTTTAATTAGCCGTTGAAGCTTCAAAGACAACCATGGCGCAACAACATTGATTTAGGTGCTGGAATTGGCTAGAAATGCTGCTAGGGACAATAAGAAGAGCAGGATCATCCCAAGGCACATCCAGCTAGCAGAGTAAGTGAACATTGATTTTTCTTTTGTATATTTTGATTTTTATACTATTATTAGAAAACTGTGTAGAACTAGGGCGAGTGGTTGGTGAAGGCATACTACAGATAAAGAAAGTAGATGAAGAAGAAGGATGACGAAGAACTATAAAGAATTAAGATGAAGAAGAAGACTATCTAAATTTCTTCATGCTATATGTTCAATTATCTCAGCCACCACAAACTTCTGCCACTTATAAAAATTATTGCAAACTCTATAAGCTTCATTTTTAGCTATCTTTGAAATTTTGATTTATCAACAAACACATTATAAGTTTCAATTATATGCAATGTTACAGGGGAGCTTTTCATGATTAATTATTCCTGTAACAAATTGTAAGAATCTTACATAGATGGGAGAGACACATTTTTGATCATGTTGTTAAATTATATAGTAGATTGTATTTTAAAATGAAATGTTTATAAAAAGTAGCACAACTTTACGAATATATATATATATACAAAAGAATATTATTGATGTTTTATACCAAGTGGAAGCAGATTGTAAACTATTGAAGAGTATAAATGACAGCTCTTATCTAGCCATCAAAAATTCTTCATGCTATAAGGGCTGTATGCATGTAGAAAGGAGCAGGTTGCCTTCTGCTTTTGAAGGTCGGATGTTGTTCCCATAAATGCATGTGTTAATATTTTTTTGCCAGAAAACCTGCATGCATCCTTCTATATTATCTTGGGATATTCTTATAGTACAGTATGCTGTCATTTCCTTCATAACCTTTCTTATATTTTGTGTTTTAATGCAGTTACACGCTTGGCGGGGATTAATCTGTTCACAGTTGGTGTTGGTGTTATTACATTTGTATGCGGCTCTTATCTGCATAGTTTTCATATACCCGGTACACTCTCAAATCGGGTACTTAAACAAAAGCCCTAAACACAAGTAAAAATACTAACTTACCCCTGCCCAGATACAAATAACGACAATACCGAAAATAATGTAACATTACTCCTCCCATCAGAAGTTTCAGGAATTCAACGGTTGATGTGGGAGGCGAGGTCGAATTCAAGTAGGAAGCAGGCTTAGGCATGCCTTGACATAATATATGCACCCATAACTTGTATCATGATGTATACGCCTATTGTATTAAACTCATTCTTCCAACGTGCAAAGTCTCGTTCCTCAATTCATTCCTGTTCTTTTCTTGCAGGTTGGTACAGAGGGCACACAACTGTTGATGTGGGAGTTCAGCCTCATCATCTTGGAAAGGGGCCGACCATCTCTATAGGCATCAAACTATTATGGACCCATGTTGGGGGCACATATCAACATCGCCTTCAGTCGACAAAGGATTGATCATAATTTTTTTCACATGTTATGGTACTATTTATGTTTTAAATGTTGGGCACTTTCTAATTTAATTCACTTATGTTATTGCCCAATTGAGAAGTTTTTGAACTTTTTTAGGTTTCGATTGATCATAATTTTATTCACTTTCTAATTTAATTGACTTTCTAATTTGATTTTTGGCACACAACTGTTTATAAGGTGAGAAACTTTAGAATAAATGTGACACCTATTAGATTTTGAAATATATATTATCAAGTTTTTATTTTGGTGTACATTTATAAATTTTACATTTTTATTTACCAAGTTTTATGTTTTGGTGTGCATTTATTACATTTTTATTTGGTGTACATTTTTACATTTTGCATTTTTATTTACCAAGTTTTTTTTTGGTGTGCATTTATTAAGTTTTTATTTTGATGTACATTTATAAATTTTGCATTTTTATTTACAAGATTTTTGCTTTGGTGTGCATTTATCAAGTTTTTATTTGGTGTACATTTATAAATTGTGCATTTTCATTTACCTAGTTTTTGTTTTGGTGTGCATTTATCAAAATTTTATTTTCATTTGCCAAATTGATAAAGATATTTCTTCATTTATGATCCCATAAAATAAAAAACTTTCAAACAAAATTCAGTTCACAAACCGCTGTTCATGACCTCAAAAAACATAAATCATCCAAACAAAACTTCATTCACAAAAGATGATTAATGACCACTCCATTCACAAACCGCGGTTCATGACCGCGGCGTTCATGACCGCCACCACCGCGCCAACGAAGTCTAAATCAGGATCCTCGCAGTCATGATCTTTCGCTTTTTGATCCGACAGAATTTGAACTTCTAATATGAAATGATTCTCCTCAATTTCATTTTAAATGAAAATGATCCAGATCCCCCAGATACTCAAACGAGGGTGTTGTAAAGTATACTTTTATTTCAAGCGCCTGACTGGTTCATCATGAATCATCACGCACCGTCGCCGTTTACGCTTTCCAATCCACCGGCCGCTAATTTCTGCGCCTTCTCCGCCTCCATTTCCCAGTCGACGTAGGCTAATAAGACCAGCAAGAGAACGAAGCTGGTTGCGCCGCCGACGAGGAAGCCCAGCAGCATCCCGGCCAACCCCAGCTTCAACCTGAAACCAAAAACCACGGCAAGCGGTAGCGCCACCAGGTAGAATCCGCCGGCGCTAGCGTACGTGCCAAGCAACGGCCGTGCCGTGCCGCGCACTATCCCCCCGCTCACCACAAGTGGAAAATTCACCACTTCCACAACCGCCATCACCAGCATCGTCCTCCGAACATCCCGCCCGATGCTCCTGTCCCTGCTGAACCCCTTCCCCCACCATCCCCTGGCCCCCGCCGTCGCACCGGCGCTTAGGAGCCCTCCGAGTGCGCCCATCCCCAACGAAACGAACGCTGCCGACTGGGCGGCGACCCCGTGTCCGGCTCCGAGCTCGTTGGAAACGCGCACGGATGCAGCCGTAGCAAACGACAGCATGGCGGAGAAGAGGAGATAGTCAAAGTTTAATACGATGGTGATGACGGCCACCATGCGGTTGCTGTCCGGTAGCCGTCCCGTAAGAAGGACCAAAATCTCGTAGCACCACCATTCAAGACACATGTTCAGGCAGCAGGGCGCCGCCAGCCGCAGCAGCCGCGCCCACTCTGCCCTGCTCTGTTTCCACCACGATGCCTCACTATCGCCTCCACTCTTGTAGTTTCTCTCGGTAACACAGACGTATAAACCGAGCATGATGGCGACTGCGAGGTCCGGTAGCCAGACGGCCATCGCTACGCCCTCGAGCCCTTTGGCGTTGGAGAGCAGCAGGTTTAGCGGAAAGTGAACTGCAAGTGCCATGGCGGAGCTGATTAGGGAAGGTAGAGTCAATCCCTGGCAGTTCAGGTAGGCTTTCAAGGGGCTGAGCAAGGAGATCGCCACCAGGTCTGGGAGAAGCCACAGTACGTACTTCTTGGCGAGGCTGGCAATCTCCTTCTGCTGCCCAAAATTGATAAGAATCGTCTCCACATTCAGCCAAATAAAAGAGATGAAAACAGAGGAGACAAGGAGGAGGAGGATTGACATAAGGAGAGTTTTGCGGAGCAGTTGACGGTTTCCAGCTCCGTGAGCCTGGCCGCATATGGCCTCCATTGCGCCGCAAAGGCCCGCCAGCACCGAGAATCCCGTGACATTCGCGAAGCTGAAGGCCATAGCGCCGGCGGCGAGCTGGAGATCGCCAAGTCTACCTAGGAAGATGGTGGTGATTGTCGACTTTGCGAACCACGTCAGGTTCATGATTGTGAGGGTTGCGATGATGCCTCGTTGCCGCCGGAGCTCGAAGAGGACGGTATGACTAAGTGCGCTGATCCATGCTAGAAATCGGGTGATGCTTGCGTCACTGGTGAAAGTGGTGGTGGTGCTCCATCGGGCGTAGAAATTGGCGCGGGCATGGTTTTACGACGGGATTAATCTGTTGTGCACGTACGACACTTTCTCTAGGCTTATAAATATAAGTTTAATTATGTGTATGGTGTGGATATATAATAGCCGCAGCTCTATCTTTACATGCAGTTAAGGTTTGAACTGTTAGACAAAGGCTCCATTTGGCATGGTGGTGGCGGTCATGAACATGAGGTTAAATTGTCATTCTTAAATTCCCATCTAAGAAACTTCATCCACTTTTATGCTCAAACGGATGATGTTTGTTAAGTGATCATTGACGAATGACGGTTTAACCCATGTGTTTATGATAGCCACCACCGTACCAAACGGTGCCCAAGTCACACTCATCTCACACGGGTGAAAGTGTAGAGGAGAAACATTGAAAGAAAAACTCATTGCCTTGATTCATTACATTATTCTTCGGCTTACAATTGTATTACAGTGCAAAAAAGGGAGAATACGAAGCACCAAGCAGCCAAAATTAAAAATGGCCTGTTGCTCCCAAAAGCTCAAAGTCTCTTGGGATTGATTACATTAAACCGGAATAATGAAAGACATTCAAAGCAATAACGCCCGTAATAAAAGGTGGAACGGTTCAGGTATTCAACACCCCGGCCTCTTGAACTGAGCAACTTGAATCAGGCGGTTTAACCAGGTTGAGCTTCTCCCTAAGTTCAGTAAAGCGGCTCCTTCCCAGAGGTTTAGTAAGGAGGTCGGTCGGTTGAGATTCGTTGGGCAATGCTCGAGTTTCACGCTGTGATTTTCAACCTTCTCACGAATGAAATGATGTTTGATGTCTATATGTTTGCTTTTGTTGTGAAACACCGGATTCTTGGACAGAGCGATCACAGACGTGTTGTTGCTCCTTAGTAGAAATTGTTGGTGTTTGACTATGTTGACAGGGTCAACAGCTTTTTGGAATCCTAATTTTTAAATATGGTTATATTCAATGTAAGTAGATAGTGGTTAGAAGTGGTATTTATTGCATTGCCATGTGTCCTATTTTCATTGGTTTCGTTTGCTTATATAAAGGCTTGAATGTAGAACTTTAAAAATTGATGATATAGTGAAATTCCTCCTCATCTCCTGATTTCTCGTTTGAGAGAGGATAGAGAGAGAGTAGCGCTGCAGTGCTGGTGTGCTCTTCGGGCGGTTTGTCAATCTAGTCGGGTGGCTTGGTGATCTCGCCGCGAGAGGGGGTTTGCGGCTAGCGTGCTCGCGGGTTGGGGATCTCACCGCGAGTGGAGGAGGACGCGGGTTGTGTGCTCGCAAGTAGCGGTCTAGCCGCAAGCCAGGGCGGTCTCGCCAGTTGGTCTCGCCAAGCTCGCTCGCTTGGGTGGAGCTCGTAGTGTGAGAGAGGGATACTTGCAGCAGGCAAACTGCGCGGGTAGGCGGATTGGTGTGGTGGTCTCACGCCGTGGTCGTCTCGCAGAAGTCAGCTCGCGCGGGTGGGCAACTCGCCTCGCAGGAGGGTGCTCATGCGGGTAGTGGCGGCTAGGTGAGTGGTCTCGGCGGCTACTATTGTGGTGTGGTTTTTTGAAGTGGTGTTGGGTTGTAGGTTGAGGTAGTGCGGGAACCCATACACGCTTCCAACAAGTGGTATCAGAGCCTCGGTTGGACCTTTGGAAGTCGCTCACAAATTGAAGTGACAAGTAGAGATGGAGATGGGAGGAGCCATGCCGGGGCAAGTCCCCAAATTGACGAAGACCAATTATGGAAATTGGAGTATCCAGATGAAAGTGTTGCTCGCCTCGAATGAGCTATGGGAGGTAGTAAAGGATGGCTATGAGAAACTTACTGCAAAAGCGGAGGCAGCATTGACTAACGCTCAGAGGACGGCGTTGAGGGAGTCTAAGAAGAGGGACAAGAAAGCTCTCTTCTTACTATATCAAGGTGTGGATGAGGCGAACTTCGAGAAGATCTCAGATGCGCAGACATCCAAGGAGGCATGGGAGATTTTGTAACGCTTCATGTAGGGAGCTGATAAGGCAAAGAAGGTGAAACTGCAATCCCTCCGAGCTCAATATGAAGTAACGAAGATGCAGAGTGCAGAGACGGTTGGTGACTATGTGACTCGTCTGCGGACGCTCACAAACGAGATGAAAAGGAATGGAGAGGTGACAGATGACGTAAGTGTTGAAGGCAGGAAAAATCCTAACCTCATAATTCGGACCAAAGCCGCCTAAGGTTACCAGCTTAGAAGCTAGATCAGACGGCTAGAGTGACTACGATGAAGAATCAGGTCAAACAGGACCCCAGATGTTGCAGGAAGGTCCCACCACGTACCCGGATGCTCGAATGGAGCAACCACTTCTCAACCAAAGATGGCCGAACTGAGTACGAGGGAAGCTAGCTGACAAAGTCGCAAGGTCGCGACTTGCTCTCTAAGGGAAAGGAATCTGAAGGCTCAGCTAATATCTTGAGAAAGAAGCGCGCGAGTAACCTGCCGAGGATTTCCAAGTGCCTCACCTCGTACCGCTGGAGTCCTATTCATAGGCAAATCCAAGGAAGGGGGGGGGGGGTCATATTTATACCCCACCCCCTGACGACTAGGCGACTTCCAGAGGAACTCGCATGGGCTGGGCGATTATCTTGCCTAGTCGTCTACGTGGCGAGTATGCGAGGGGAGCACGCCTATACTCGCCCAGGCCTTCCACAATCTTCTATGTTGACTTTGACTCCTGTCTTGACTTGTTGACCTTGACTTCTGCTGACCTGGCTGTGGTAGGACCTACCCTTGACGAATATGAGTTGTACACAATTCCCGCTCTTTTCGAGCGACGTAGGAGCTTGGAAAGAAAACATACAACACTTATTCAGCGAGCTGTTGTGCCGAGTATCTGGGTCGCTCGCGTTTGATAAATGCATGCCGATCTCTATAAATAGGGGGGGCTGGTTTCTCAGCCGAATTTTCAAAGCTCGCGCATAATGTCGAACGCCGAGATGTTTCTTCATGAAAGCCTCGCCGCGATAACCGGCGTGCTCGGCGTTGCTAAGCCCAAAAGACCGCGCGAGGGAGATGTCGTCGCCGACTTACCCCCCCCCCCCCCTTCAAGAAGAAGAAGGTTAAGAAGTCCAAGAAGAAAGCCGCCTCTGGTGACGATAACTCGCCGCCCCCTCCTTCACAAGCCGCGAATTCCACCAGCAATCATACGCGCTCAGCCAGCACACTGAGGCTGCTCAACGCTCTTGGGTTCGACGATATCCCTAATGTTGCCGCCCCTGACGCGAGCCTCCTCGGCTCGCTCGGCATCCCTAAACTCGCCACGACCCTGGCCCCGGAACTCGCCTCCACTTCGGCAACGCAACAGGTCGAAGTCGTCAACCTGTTAGGTCGTCATGTTGCCGCGATATTATTTTTTACATTGTTGGTCATTGACACTTCTCACTGACTTTGCTTTGATACTAGCAGATTCCCCACCGGCGGGTGCTGACGCGGTTTTGAATGTCGCACCGCTGAGCTTCGCGCCGCTGCTTGCCCTTTTTGCCGAGAGAGCAGTCAAGACTGCGCACACGGTCTGAATCCATGTCGGGGCCACGCGGTCACCTGAGGCCTCGGTTCCTGCGGCGAGCAAGGAACCATCACTGAAGGGTCCTCCGCCAAAGAAAGTGGCGCCGACGAGCAAGGAGACGTCGATGATGGATCCTCCGTCAAAGAAAATGGCTCCGGTGAGCAAGGCCCCGCCAGCCCCTGCGCGAGATCATGTGTTGTCGGCGACGAGTTCAGCGCCGCCGCCGCCGCCTCTGAATGTCGCTACCATCCCGTCGGTAACTGCATCTTTGTCTTTGCCAATGCCTCTTGTCGCGCCTTCCCAAGTTGCCACAATGCGACATCCTCCACCTCCTCCGCTGAAGAACCCACAGCAACCGGCGAGTTCATCGCTGCCCCCGCTTCCTTCATCGCAGCCTGTGGTTGATAAGACGATCAAGCCACGGCCGAGCTACTTCCCGCCGAGAGTGGGAGATCCCGACCAGGGAGATCATTTGCGAGGCAAGGCGGCTGAGCACGCTGGCGGCCCATCTTCTGATCGGCGAGATGCTCCAACTCGCGGCTCTTCCCCTCGCCGATCTAGATCTCCTCGCCTCGGTAAGTGCTACCACTGATGTTGCATCTGGCGACTAAGCGCCCTATTCCTAATCTGTCAACTTTCGTTTTCTGACAGATCGGCCGGTGACTCCAGGGGCGACCAGCATTGACACCATTGGGTTGTCGGGCAACAAATATCGCCATGCCGCTGCTCGCGCCTACATGGAGCTGGAGAGCAAGTTCGACCAGCTGGCGATCTGCGAACCCCATCTGCGAATATCATCCCTGGAAGTGCGTGTGGCGAAGATTGAAGAGCTCCGGAGTACTCTGGAGAGCTATGAAGCACGCTTCCACATGGTGAAGGAGAATGATCGCCAGCTAGAGATCAACAATCATCACCTCCAGCTGGTTCTCGATGACTTGGCCGGCATCCGCGCGAGTATGGGCTCCGTTGGACGGCTGATGAGGATGGAGGAGCAACTGCGTCTTGGCGATGATGCAATGTCGCTGGCGACAGAGCACTATCAGCGGGCGCGTGAGATAGGCTGGGCTGGGCAACATCCTCATCCACCAGAGAGACCTCCAAGGCCTTGGACGTTTGCTTTTTTATTTGAAAGCCGCCGTGTGCGATTTGTACTGAACAATTATTATTTGTAATAGGCAAGCTTAGATCTCGCATCTTATTCGTTTTTTTTTCTGCTGTTCTTTCTAATGTTTTTTCGATATATTCTGCGATGTGCCGGCTTTATCATGCAGGTTTTGAGTGCCGTTGCGATATCCTTGCATAATATAGGTGTCGAGATTCATTTGATCGCCTAAAATGTGACTTAGTCCGATACTCGTCATAGTGAATATATACCCCCTGCCTTCGCCTATAAATAGAGGGGGGTAGGTAGGACATATGTACGTTGTTGCGATTTCCAACCGCTAGCTCGCGAGTATCTTTTTCTGCTCGCGCGCTTCGACTTCTCTTCCTCTTTCGCTTTCCCTTCTTCTTCATCTCGCCAGCCCTCGTCAGCTCGCCAAACTCACATAAATGGTGGGAGATGACGCCAGTGCTCGCCGACAAGCCCATGACGCCAGCGCTAGTCCTACCTCTTCGCCATTTTGACGCCGGCCTGCGACTTCCACTATGATCGGAGTATTGCGAGATCCTGCGATACTTCAGCATCGTCCCAGCGCAGATCAACCCTATTGGTGTGGCGATCATCATGGGGTTCCTCTGCTACTTGTGCAAGGAGAGGGTCGCCTTCGACCTTTCCGTCTTACGCAAGATATTCGCCTTTTCCGCAAACACCGAGGGCGTAGTGTACTTCAGCAACCACGTCTGCACCTTGGTGGAAACGGCAAATAAGGTCCACCGCTGGAGCGAGCTACTAGTCGTCGTCGAAGGCGACTTCGATGGCATCCTGGGAAGGCCGCACCAACCTGCCGATGTCGCCTTCCTCCCGCCGATATTGGAGGGCGTCCACGAGCAGCTGGTGGAGTCGTTCCGTGGTCTCCGGTTCGACGTGATATTCTGGCGATGAAATGTCAACACCATGCTGGAGATTCATTCCAAGGAGGGTAAGCTTGGGCGAGAATCACTTTTTTATATATTCATCGTGATATGTGTAGCTCAGTACTGATTTACTCGACATTTCTTGTAGTGTTGTGTGAGCTCTCGGTGAAGCCGCTCCCTCAGTGAAGGAAATCGCAACCTCGCTTCATGAGACCAACCCGTCGGCTGATGTCGGCGAGAAGAAAAGGCTCGCCAAGGGCAAGGGGAAAGCCAGGTCGTCGGGCCACGGGACCAAAAAAATGAAGGTGACGCCGTCGCAACCTGACGACCAAGAATCGCCGCCGCTGGATGATCGGCTGCCCCACTTCCACCCCAACTTCAATTTAGGGCGAGGGGCGGTTGATGCCTATGGTCGCCCGCTGGTGACATGGTCTGTGGACGAACACCTTGTGATGCTGAGCACCAACCTCCCCTCCTGATCGGCAGACTAGGAGGACAAGGGGGAGGCCTTCACCATCCTCCATGTGCTATATGGGCGAGTCGATGCTGGACCTCAGCGAGGAGGAAATCACCCAGTAGGCATCTTGCTTGCTCGCGCGATCCGTCGAGCTGAACCACTAAGTGGCGAGGAAACTGCTGGAGACGACCAAGGCCCTGAAGATCATCGGTAAGAAGGCGATTGATCTCAGCATGGAGTCCGTCCGCTGGCGAGAGTATGAGGTAAGTCGCCTCCTGCGCGCGATGTTGCCGATGTCGGACTTGGATTATTTTTTGCTGATTCTGTTCTTTGTCGCAGGCTGCCGAGATTGAAACCGCCAAGAAGCTTTCTGAGTACGAGGCGAAACTCGCCAAGTCTCAGGCTGACCTGGATGCAGCCCAAATCCGCGCAGCCGAGATGGAATCTCGCCTAGCCGTCTTAGAAGCCGGCGCGAGTTCTTCAGCTCCTCAGCCACGGCCGGAGGATGACCCTCACTACGCAATCAAAAGATCTCACATTCTCTGGGAGGAGAGGTCATCAGTACACCGCGAGATAGCCCGTTCGGCAGGCAATGTCGTGCTCGCGAGGCTGAGGTTCAACAGAAAACTCAATGAAGGGGAGAAGCAGTTCACTGTGGATGAACTCATCCCTGAGCTGCTCGTCGAGGCAACAACCTCGCCAGATCGCATACCTTCATCGTCGTCGGGCTCCAGCAACAGCGACAGTGGTAGCGGCAGCGGCAGCAGTGACAACGGCGAGGAGGAGAGCGAGGAGAGCGGCGAGGAAGAGGAGAATGTCGACATTGGAGATGAGGAATATTGGCCTGATACTGGCGACGCTGAGTCTTAGTTGCTCGCCGATATTTATCATACGTGCAGAAGGCAGTTATCAACATTTTGTATTAGCTGGCTTTGTAACTTGTAACATTTTTGAAATATATATATACAAGTCTAAATTACCATGCTGTAATTTTATGTTTTCATGTTTGTTTGCTGATGATACTCGCTAGGCTCATAGGCTCGGGGAGAACGAGTGCTCGCGACGCTTTACTCGCACGTCGATATCATGCAAAATCACGTTATCATTGCCCACACAATCATTCTCGTTCCAACAACTCGCATCTCGATACTCGCCTATATCCTGCGCATGTACTCGCTGTATCATACTCGCACGTTTGTTATGTCATGCTCGCATACTCGCTGATACTTGCTCGCATGGTTGCCATGCCTATCTGCACTGGAGGTGGTAATCAGTCGACTCGAGGAGTCAAGTAGTCGGTCAGCAGGAGAGAAGCTCGTATAGAGATCTCGGACTACGACATCACTCCGACGAGGAACTTGATTTCACTCGAGGAGGTCTTTGGCCAATATGCAGTGTTAAAATTCAATAAACCGCAGACGCCCCCTTGGATACCCTGCTGAAAATTCAACAAACCGACGGAGAATACGCCCACTTATATGTTGAAAGTTTTCCCGGATCGTGGAGTTAACAGTGGTTATCTCAACAAAGCAGTAACAACCAGCAACACATGCAGCACAAGCTTCTTTATTGATCAAGAGCAAACTTCTTTACAAGACGAGACATACATGGCGAGACATGCTTCACCAAACCCAACACCGGGAGAGCAGAGACAGTTACAAAGACAAGAACAAAAAACAAGCCGCGCGGACTCAAACAATCAAGCCGCCGACCTACTGCTGTGGAGTCCGCTCAGTCCGCCAGGTCGCCAGACCGCAACCCAAGCCGCGCGGACTCACCCTTACTCCAATGCTTAGCTCTTCACCGCCGGTCTGCACGCCGCCAGACCGCACAAGCTGCGCCACCGAATGGAACAGTCCGCCAGAAACCGGCGACTTCCTGAACCCCGAACCAAGTCGCCAAAGAGAAGACCGCCTGGCCGCTATCCGCGACCTGCTGTTTACCGCCTGTTGCTTAACCGCAGAGTCCGCACTGTCCCTGACCGCAATCAGAGCCAAGTCCTGGCTTTCCAGCGCTATCCGCACAACCTGCACAGCACAACCGGGTCAACTCTATCCGCGCGGACACAAAGTCCAGGCCGCAGCAACTTACGCGAGCTCAGATACTGTTCACTTACTTCGGTCTAGGTTCCGGTTGTTCTCTCTTGTTTCCTGATGTGACATGGGTCCTATTTATAGGCACGACGATGAGTATGGTCACCGCCCTTCCCGATAGGATCACCGCCACATCCCGCAGCAAGAACTTATGTGTCCGCCAGCCCGCGGACACACATGCCAGTTCGCCACCCTGTGCAGATAGCCAGTCCGCCCCAGCTTCTCCAAGGCCGGACTCCAATATCCAGTCCGCCTTGCCGCCAGAGACCAAGCCAGGACCACCACAGCCGGACTCCACAACAGCCGTATCCGCCATTCTGCGGACAAGGCATCAGCCCGCAAAACCCGAGCCCGCAACCGCGCCATCAAGGCACCTGCCGGACTCAGCGGATACCCGGCTTCCGTCCGCATATCCCAAGTCCATTACCTCATTGCCAAGGCACCTCCGGACTTAGCGGACACGCCAATCCAGTCCGCTAACAGCAGACCCCAGTCCGCGTATACAGCGAACTCCAATCCGCTTCCCTGAGTCCATAACCTCATCACAAGGCTCAACCGGACTCAGCGGACTCCGGCTCCTAGTCCGCACGCTCCTGCACAAGCAATTCTCCAGTCCGCATTTCCCCAAGCTAGCAAACAAGACAACTGCACTTCTACTACGCTTGGCGGACTGAGAAACCAGCCCGCGCTCCACTGCGCGATCTTCCCCGGACTGAGCCTCCTGGACTTGGTTCAATTCCCACCAAGTCCAGCCCACTGGCCGCAAGGGCCAGTCCGCACTTACAGGCGGACACTGGATCTAGCCCGCCATACCGGGCGACCTCCAGTTCCTGTCCGCGCTGACCGGCGGTCTCTACGGCTTCCACTTGCCGCTTCACTAGAGCAAGACCAAGGCATCTGCCAAACCGGTCTGCCGAGCTCCAGTTCTTCAGTCCGCTTCAAGCCGGACTCCGCGGATAACATTCCTATCCGCCCGGTTACTTCCTGGGAGTAAACCGCCTGCTGAGCATACACTGGCCTGTCAGACCGCCGCTGCTGTCCGCGTAGTCCGCGCGAACAGACCGCCCAGGCCGCCACAGAGCAAACCGTCTGCAACATCCCTGCCGACCTAGCAGTCCGCCAACCCAGTCCGCGTAGTCCGCGCGGATAGGTTTCCCAAGCCTTCCATTCACCCACTTTCACTTCACAGAATTCAACACTCCCCCTTGAAGTGAGAAGTGGTGAATAACTCCAGCAGCTCCCGTAACCTTGCACCTGGTCCTTCCGATAGCATCTACGAAGAGATGTCCAAGACATAGTCCTCGCCCCGCATATCATGGACCATGAGGGAGCCCTCCAGCATCTCCCAAAAGGAGCCATGCTTCCCTCTGCCTTCTTCAGCTTCAACCTCCACTCATGCATCATAGGAGTATCACCAACTTCCTTGGACACAGAAGCCCAAGCCTCGTTGCCTCTGAGAGAAGTCACCTCATCAGACTTGGTGTCAACCACCTCCTTGATTCTAGTGGGGTCATCACAGCCAGAAGTCCCTTGCTCGATCTGAGGGCTAACAAGGAAACACGGGACCAAGTCCGCCGTGTTCCCTTCGCTATATCGAGCTGGTGGCTTACTGATCCTCTTCGATCTCCGAAGAACCTGATCATGGCTAACCACCTCCGCTGCTTTTGAACCAGCTCCGTTCCCGGGCAAACCCGGAACAATGCTCCCTTTGTTCCCTGAACAAGACGCCTCCTTACTGGAACCAAGAGCACCTGGAGCAACGCTCCCCCTGCTACCTGAACCAGAAGACTCCCCTCTTGAACATGAACTGCCTGGAACATCGCTCCCCTTGCTTCCTGAACAGGAAGCCTCCGCCTTTGAGCCAGAAGGTCCTGGAGCATCGCTCCCCCTTCTTCCCGACTCAGACGCCTTTGCCCCGGAGCTAGAACAACCTGGAGCACCTGGTGACTCAGGCAACTCCACTTCCTTAGCAGCAGCCTCCTTCAGCCCACCATCTGACCTGCTTATTCCTAGCTCCACATAAGAGCTACCCCAATACGGCGTCAACTCATCAAAAACAATGTCTCTCGACACTATGAGTTTCTTCGTCGCAGGATCCATACACCTCCATCTTCTTTTCTGCTCATCATACCCAACAAAGACTAGCTTTGTTTTGAGAGCACCCGGAGAGTGTATATAGCAGGTAGATCCAAACACCCGAAGGTGCTTCACTGAGGGCTTCACTCCGAACATTAGCTCATAAGGAGTCTTCACTATGATCGGACTAAGAGGCATCCGGTTGATGACATGAGCAGCACAGGCTATTCCCTCCGCCCAAAGAGCCTTCGGAACGCCTTTACTCCGAAGCCAACACTTGCAGGTCTCCGTTAACCAACGGATCATCCGAGCTGCAACACTACCCTGTTGTGAAGTATGTCCACAAGAAAGCTCCATCCGGATCCCTTGCTTCCTGCAAAAGCGTGAGAACTCGGTTGAGGCAAACTCACCACCGAAACTTGTCCTCAACACCTTGATCCTCCGGCCAAGCTGGCCTTCGACAAGCTTCTTGAACTCCACAAACAAGCGTACCATGCTGGACTTCGTCTTCATAAAGTATACCCAAGTATACCCAGAATAGTCATCAACCAATATCAGCATGAACCTGCTGCCTCCAAGACTGGCCGTGACGGTCGGTCCCACCAGAGCACAATGGACAACCGCCAATGGTGCATTACTCCTGGCTTGTGCTTTGTCGACCATGAAGCGATAGGCTCCACTTTCCTGACATCCCGCACACCCCCGACCATCGCCATAGGATGACAATCTAGGCAAGCCTCTTACGAGTCTTCTTTCCGCCATTGCTTTCAGCTTGTCCATCCCTACATGCCCCAGTCTTTCATGCCAGATAGCCGCACTATCATTGGCATCCAGCCGATCAGATCCAGAACTAGTTGAAGTCCCAACTACGTTCTTCTCCTTCCTCCCTACCTGAGCAACGTTCGCCGAGAGCAAGACAACCTTGCACTCCTTCCGAAGATGACCTTGCTGCTTGCATTTATAGCACCGTGGTCCTTCCTTCCTCTTCCTATCACGCCTAGGAGAAACACTCCTTTCTTCCTGATATGAAGTAGAGGGACCATCATCAGCAACAACCTCCTTCACCTTCTTCCTGAACAACCCATCAAGGGAAGTCCAAACCTCCGCAGCTGACCGACATCCACTGATGTGGTCCAAGAGCTCCGATGAGATCACCTGCCTGAGAATAGACTCCTGCTTTTGCATTTGCCTTCTTCCAAGCTCTCATCGCCTCAGCATTGCCAGCAGTATCCTCTTGTCTTCCTGCTCCGCATACAACCTCCCAAAGGTCCTCGCCAAGAAGAAAGCTCTTCATACAGGACTTCCACCGTTCACAGTTCGCCTCTGTAAGAAGATCAATACCAATACAACTTGCATCCTCCACTGCCATGGTTCTACCACTGGTTTCCTCGACAGACGAGCAACTACTTCCATTGAGCACTGCTTGACCACTCCAACAACCTCGCTCTGATACCATGTTAAAATTCAACAAACCGCAGACGCCCCCTTGGATACCCTGCTGAAAATTCAACAAACCGACGGAGAATACACCCACTTATATGTTGAAAGTTTTCCCGGATCGTGGAGTTAACAGTGGTTATCTCAACAAAGCAGTAACAACCAGCAACACATGCAGCACAAGCTTCTTTATTGATCAAGAGCAAACTTCTTTACAAGGCGAGACATACATGGCGAGACATGCTTCACCAAACCCAACACCGGGAGAGCAGAGACAGTTACAAAGACAAGAACAAAAAACAAGCCGCACGGACTCAAACAATCAAGCCGCCGACCTACTGCTGTGGAGTCCGCTCAGTCCGCCAGGTCGCCAGACCGCAACCCAAGCCGCGCGGACTCACCCTTACTCCAATGCTTAGCTCTTCACCGCCGGTATGCACGCCGCCAGACCGCACAAGCTGCGCCACCGAATGGAACAGTCCGCCAGAAACCGGCGACTTCCTGAACCCCGAACCAAGTCGCCAAAGAGAAGACCGCCTGGCCGCTATCCGCGACCTGCTGTTTACCGCCTGTTGCTTAACCGCAGAGTCCGCACTGTCCCTGACCGCAATCAGAGCCAAGTCCTGGTTTTCCAGCGCTATCCGCACAACCTGCACAGCACAACCGGGTCAACTCTATCCGCGCGGACACAAAGTCCAGGCCGCAGCAACTTACGCGAGCTCAGATACTGTTCACTTACTTCGGTCTAGGTTCCGGTTGTTCTCTCTTGTTTCCTGATGTGACATGGGTCCTATTTATAGGCACGACGATGAGTATGGTCACCGCCCTTCCCGATAGGATCACCGCCACATCCCGCAGCAAGAACTTATGTGTCCGCCAGCCCGCGGACACACATGCCAGTTCGCCACCCTGTGCAGATAGCCAGTCCGCCCCAGCTTCTCCAAGGCCGGACTCCAATATCCAGTCCGCCTTGCCGCCAGAGACCAAGCCAGGACCACCACAGCCGGACTCCACAACAGCCGTATCCGCCATTCTGCGGACAAGGCATCAGCCCGCAAAACCCAAGCCCGCAACCGCGCCATCAAGGCACCTGCCGGACTCAGCGGATACCCGGCTTCCGTCCGCATATCCCAAGTCCATTACCTCATTGCCAAGGCACCTCCGGACTTAGCGGACACGCCAATCCAGTCCGCTAACAGCAGACCCAGTCCGCGTATACAGCGAACTCCAATCCGCTTCCCTGAGTCCATAACCTCATCACAAGGCTCAACCGGACTCAGCGGACTCCGGCTCCAGTCCGCACGCTCCTGCACAAGCAATTCTCCAGTCCGCATTTCCCCAAGCTAGCAAACAAGGCAAACTGCACTTCTACTACGCTTGGCGGACTGAGAAACCAGCCCGCGCTCCACTGCGCGATCTTCCCCGGACTGAGCCTCCTGGACTTGGTTCAATTCCCACCAAGTCCAGCCCACTGGCCGCAAGGGCCAGTCCGCACTTACAGGCGGACACTGGATCTAGCCCGCCATACCGGGCGACCTCCAGTTCCTGTCCGCGCTGACCGGCGGTCTCCACGGCTTCCACTTGCCGCTTCACTAGAGCAAGACCAAGGCATCTGCCAAACCGGTCTGCCGAGCTCCAGTTCTTCAGTCCGCTTCAAGCCGGACTCCGCGGATAACATTCCTATCCGCCCGGTTACTTCCTGGGAGTAAACCGCCTGCTGAGCATACACTGGCCTGTCAGACCGCCGCTGCTGTCCGCGTAGTCCGCGCGAACAGACCGCCCAGGCCGCCACAGAGCAAACCGTCTGCAACATCCCTGCCGACCTAGCAGTCCGCCAACCCAGTCCGCGTAGTCCGCGCGGATAGGTTCCCAAGCCTTCCATTCACCCACTTTCACTTCACAGAATTCAACATGCAGGAGAGGAGCTCATGCAGGGATTTGGACTTATGGCGACAGTAACACTCGAGGACTTCAAATGTTGGAGTCAATAACTCTCAAGAGTCTTGCTCAAGTAGAGTGGTGTATGTCGACTCGGGGAGGCAAGTAGTCGGTCTGCAGTAGAGAAGCTCGTACAGAGATCTCAGACTACGACATCAATCCAACGAGGAACTTGATTTCACTCGAGGAGGTCCTTGGCCAATATGCAGGAGTGGAGCTCGTGCTGGGACTTGAACTTACGGCGACACTACCACTCGAGGACTTCGAATGTTGGAGTCGACAGCTCTCAGGAGCCTTGCTCAACTAGAGTGGTGTATGTCGACTCGGGGAGACAAATAGTCGGTCTACATAAGAGGAGCTCGTATAGAGATCTCAGACTACGACATCACTCCGACGAGGAATTGATTTCACTCGAGGAGGTCTTTGGCCAATATGCAGGAGAGGAACTCATGTAGGGATTTGGACTTATGGTGACACTACCACTCGAGGACTTTAAATGTTGGAGTCGACAGCTCTCAGGAGTCTTGCTCAAATAGAGTGGTGTATATCGACTCGGGGAGGCAAGTACTCAGTCTGCAGGAGAGGAGCTCGTACAGAGATCTCGGACTACGACATCACTTTGACGAGGAACTTGATTCACTCGAGGAGGTCTTTGGCCAATATGCAGGAGAGGAGCTCATGCAGGGATTTGGACTTACGGTGACACTACCACTCGAGGACTTCAAATGCTAGAGTCGACAGCTCTCAGGAGTCTTGCTCAACTAGAGTGGTGTATATCGACCCAGGGAGGCAAGTAGTCGGCCTGCAGGAGAGGAGCTCGTACAGAGATCTCGGACTATGGCATCACTCCAATGAGGAAATTGATTTCACTCGAGGAGGTTCTTGGCCAATATGCAGGAGAGGAGCTCGTGCTGGGACTTGGACATACGATGACACTACCACTCGAGGACTTGATATACGGTTGGAGTTGTCTTTCCCGTTGCTTTAAGAGATTGACAATGAATTTAGCGCATCAATATCTTTGAGGACGAAGAAATTACAAAGCGAACGATGATTTCGCCGCCGTCAAGTTGAGAGGTTGGCGTCAACCCTTTTCCTGATAGTTCCTCGAGCCGGAGTAGAGATGTAATCGGGGGTAGCTAGGCCGACATGCAAGGGGGGAGCTGATCTCGGCCGTCAATGCAGGGGTCCGGTCTTACAAGGGCGCTTATATCCCGAGGCATCGTCCCATTGTCCGCACTGGGCTATCTAGGAGAAACAGGTCGAAGGCACATTTCCCAATCCGACTGTTGATCATCTCAGGTCTGCCACCCGACTGCGGGCCTACACGTACGAGCGAGGAGTAAGGTTTATCTGAGGGTCCTCCAGGATGCAATCGCGACTAACATCTTCCCTCGGGCCTATCTTTGCCCTTTGGCTGGTTATTCTGCCTTTGAAATCAGTAGGGATGTTGCCCAAATGAGAGCTTGGTAAGGTTAATCCTTCCTTAGGTCCTAGAGGTTGGGGTCTAAACATGTTTCTGCTAGTTTCTCTAGTCGGAGGAGAGATGAAATCAGGGGTAGCTAGGCCGACATGTATGGGGGGAGCTGATCTCGGCCGTCAATGCAGGTGTTTGGTCTTACAAGGGCGCTTATATCCCAAGGCATCGTCCCATCCTCCGCACTGGGCTATCTAGGAAAAACAAGTCGACCGCCGGTTTCTCGGATCGATATGATCTCGGAGCAGAACCTTAAGGCCTCATAAATCTTGAGATGGAAAAGCAAAAAAGAGAAGCCAAGCAGTTGCCACTATCTTTATATTTGTATGAAAGCATGCACAAATAAAATACATCATTGGCTGCTAGGGATGAAACCTTTTCAGGTCATCCCCGCCCCAAGTACCTCCCATCTGTTCTCCAACCTGATCCTAGAGATAATAGCCTCCGGTGGCCAAGGCTTCTTGGACTATGAAGGGACCTTCCCAATTAGGATGTAGCTTATCATCTGCTGCTCCCCTTCCTGCGGCGTCCATCTTCCTCATGACCAGATCTCCTGGGGAAAATGCTTTAGGAGGACATTCTTGTCGAAGTGCTTTGCCATGCGCCGCTTGATCTCCTCTTGACGGATGGAGGCCAAGTCTCGGAGCACTTCAACGAAATCCAATGAGAGCCTTTGAGCATCTTCATTCTCCAAGCGACATTCTTCACTGCCATCTCCAGCTGCTATGACTCTCGGGCTTCGAACCTCGAACTCTACTGGGATGAGTGCCTCGGACCCATGGGATAACTTGAAGGGAGTTTCCCCCATAGCCGAGTTTGGAGTTGTTCTCAGGGCCCATAGAACCGAGGGGAGCTGCTCTGCCCAATTATCTTTCAAGTTGGTGACTTTCTTCTTGAGGAGGTTGATGATCAACTTGTTGGCGGCCTCTACCTGTCTGTTCCTACAAGCATGATGTACATAGGTGAATCGTAGATCCGTCTCTAGCTGCTTGGAGAAGTCCTCTAGCTTCGAGCTGGCGAACTGCGGACCGTTGTCGGTGACGATGGCGAGAGGAATCCCGAACCTACATGCAATTTCTCCCCAAATGAAGTTCTTTACAATTTGGGACGTGGTCTTGGCCAGAGCCTTTGCCTCGATCCACTTGGTGAAGTAATCGATCATGACAAGCAGGAACTTCCTTTGTCCACTAGCCTGAGGAAAAGGGCCGATCAAGTCCATCCCCTAGATGGCGAAGGGCCATGGAGCAGTGATCGAGCGAAGGTGTTGGGCTGGCTGCAGTTGAAAAGGTGCGAAGAGATGGAATTGGAGACACTTTTTGGAGAAGGCTTCTGCATCCTTCCGAATGGTGGGCCAGAAATATTCATGCCTTAGAATTCTTTGTTCCAGAGTGCAAGTTCCTGAATGACTGCCACACTCACCTGAGTGAATCTCCTCCAGTATGCGAGGTACTTCAATCTCTGACAGGCACCGATCCAATGGACCTGAGATGGTCTTGCGGTAGAGCTCTCCTTCCTGAAGCAGATAGTATGCGACTTTGTAGCGGAACTTTCTTTGATCCCCCTCGCTGGCAGGAATTTGACCTGTTGTTAGGAAAGAAACAAACGGATCCTTCCAGGATACTCTCTGCTCGATCTCCATCATCTCCCCTTCTTCGATGGACGGTCGAAGTAGTTCAGTCACGGTTCCCCCAGCCCGGGGATCGTACTTAGCAAGGTAATCGACTTCTAAATTGTCCTCTCTGGGTACGTGCTTGACGAAGAAAGACTGAAACCCCCCGATCAGACTTTTCACTTTGATCAAGTATCTTTATAGGATCGGATCATTCACCTTGAACTCGCCTCTGATATGGGATGCGACTACCATTGAGTCGGTGAAGGCCCTTATATCTCAGATTGCCAACTCCTTGGCGAGATGCAAGCCGACCACCATAACTTCATATTCCGCCTGATTGTTGGTAACTAGGAAGAGGTTCTCGACTGCTTGCTCGATCCTGGTTCCCTGGGGACTTACGAGCACGACTCCGGCTCCCACGGAATATCTACCCGAAGCCCCATCCACAAACATCTTCCAGGAGATTGTTCTAGAAGAGCCTTCCTCTCCTTCCACCTCGGCCGAGAAGTCGGCAAGGAAATCTGCCACCGCTTGTGCCTTGATTTCCACCCTTGGAGAGTAAGAAATATCGAACTCGCTAAGCTCCCCCTCCCACTTTACCAGCCTGCTATAATGCTCCACTCCATCTAGGATGCTCCGTAGAAGATGATCGGAGACGACTCTGATGGAGTGAGCTTGAAAATTACGGACGGAGCCTCTGAGCCGAAACCACTAAAGCAAACACTAGCTTCTCCAAAATAGGGTATCTTGCCTCCGCATGACGCATCAATCTACTAATATAGTAGACATGGAGCTACTTTTGCCTTCCTCTCAGACCAGCACTGAGCTAATTGCTTCCGACCCGACTCCTAGATAGAGAAAGAGATCCTCATTACCCCGTGGGCCTTGGAGGAGAGTGTTGGGTACATTGGAATATATGTACCTGATTTGAAGAAGCCTCACCCTACTCAATGATATACATCAAGGTGTATTTGATGTGCTTTGAGTTTATTTGTGCAGGTTAAGTAACTGCAGGTTTGCAGGAAAAGTTTCTAAGTCCATGTGTCGACACCTAGAAGAAAAGTGTCGACACTTAAGAAGGCTTGTGTCGACACCCAGAGAAGCTGTGTCGACACTTGGAGTAATTGTGTCGACACCAGGAAGGCAGAGTCGACACCAGAAGAAAAGTGTCGACACATACAGGCAGTGTCGACACACAATGAAGAAATGTCAACATAATCAGTGTCGACACTTAGAAGCAGTGTCGACACTCAGAGAAACTTTGTCGACAACAAATGTGTCGACAATAGGGGGCTGTGTCGACACTCAGCAAAACTTCAACAAAGTTCAAGTACATGTGTCGACACTAGGAGGCTGTGTCGACACTCAGCAAACTTCAACAAAGTTTAAGTACAAGTGTCGACACAAAGGAGATGTGTCGACACTCAGCAAAGTCTCAACACATGAAGAATGTGTCGACACAAAGGAGATGTGGTGACACTCAGCAAAGTTTCAACACAGAAGGCATGTGTCGACATAAAGAAGATGTGTCGACACTTAGCAAGTTTCAACACAAGAAGATGTGTCGACACAAAGGAGTTGTGTCGACACTTGGCAGAAATCAACTAAGTATTGAAGAAGAAGGACTTGTGTCGACACACAGGATCAGTGTCGACACATTCTGTAGAAGCAGTGTCGAGAAGCTGTTACAACAACACAATGAGTTGTGTCGACACCATAAAGGCTAGTGTCGACACTTAGTCTACTTGTGTCGACACTTAGTCTATTTGTGTCGACACATAAAGACTATCTGTCTCGACACTTTCAGACAGTGACAACGATTTCAAGAAGTGACTGGATGACTTGACAGCTACCATTTCAACTGGTCAACTGCTACTATCAGAGCTGTCAGAAGGTTGTTAGAAACCGGATCAGCCGGTCACCATGAAGAAAGCTTATATAAAGGCTTATTCCTTCAACAGAAGTGGAATCAAGCATCGATCAATGAAGTAAAAAATTACACAACAAGAAGTAGACCTTCAAGAGAAGATCTAAGAAGTTGGAGAGAGAGAGAGCTCCTTCTAAGAAGACCAGTTGTTGAACCAGGCTGATAAGGTAGATTCAGATTGAATTCAGAATCTCAAGTCAGCAGTTGATTGAAGATCATCTGCATAGAGATACAACCCTACTATGTTTTAATTCAAGAAGCTTTGAAGAAAGCCAAGGGAGGTTGATCTCAACCAAGTTCTTTCAAGAACTCATCAAGAAGCCAGTCAACTCATCTCTCTCTATCAGAGTTGTGGTTATATACTTTGTATTTTCTAATTTCTGTAGGATCTTGTATAGATCTAAGTTGTAAGCCTATTCTATAAAGGCTGAGTGTAGGAGACAGTGTGCTCTGAGTGTAGGTCTTGTTGAAGACTGAGGTAGGGCCTAGTGCCTGAGTTGTAGGAGACTTTGTTCTCTGAGTGTAAGTCTTGGTGAAGACTGAGTGGTAGGGCTTTTGTGCCTGAGTTGTAGGAGTGGGATCACTCTGAGTTGTAGTAACCTGTTTGGGGTTCTGAGTTGTAAGATCTGTGGATCTGAGGAGAAGTGGAGAAGTTATGCCGAATCTAGTATACTACTAGATAGGAGAAGGGGGAAAGTGGATGTACCCAGACCTTGGGGAACCACTATAAATCCTGTGTGCTCTCTGTGATTGTATGCTTGTATGCTTGCTATGCTGTGAAACTTGTAGAATTGCAATTACTGTACTATATTTCTGCCTTTAAAGTTTAAAAAGATATAGGTCACCTATTCACCCCCCTCTAGGTGATTAGACACTATTTCTTTCAAGTGGTATCAGAGGGAGGTTACTCACAAAGGACATAACATTCTGAGTAAAGATCCTATAGGTAGAATCAAGAATCAAGAAAATGGGTTCAACTGAGAATCACAAAGTGCTAGGATCTATGAAATTGTCAATCTGCAGAAAAGAGATTTTTGGCATATGGAAAGAGAGGGTTAGACTTTTTATGGAAGCATCTGACCCAAGAATATACATCACAGTCAAGGAAGGGCCATATGTGCCAATGACAATATCTGTTCTGGATGCAAATCAGAGAACTCTCAAAGACTATTCAGAAATGACTAAAGATGAAATAATTCTGGCCACTATGGACAAGAGGGCCCAGAATATTATTGTAAGTGCAATTGATGATGCCATATTTCAGAACTTAATACATTGTAAAACCTCAAAAGAAATGTGAGACACTCTGATAGTTTACATGGAGGGATCTGAAGAGGTAAGACAAGACAGGAAGTTCTTGTTAAATCAGGAGTATGAAAGCTTCAGACAAGACAAGTCTGATAGCATTACTGAATGTTATAAGAAATTCTATAGGATTGTTAATGAGTTGATGTCCTATGGAAGAGAATTCAACAACTATGAGCTGAATGACAAGTTTTTAAGATCCCTGACTAAGGACTGTGATACCAAGATTTGTGCCATTAGGGAAATGGCCAAATTAGCTGATATACCTCCTCCAACCTTGTTTGAAAAACTGCTATCTTATGAAATGCAGTTAATGGTTAGAAAGTAGGAAGAGAAGACTACTAGACTGGAGCACAAGGAAAGGTCTGTGGCCTTCAAGACTGAAGCCAATAGGAAGTACAGAAGCAAGTCTCCATCTCCACCACAAACAGTTGCTGAGACTGCTTCAGAGAATTCAGAGAACCAGGACTCAGACAGCTGTGAAAGTGATGAGGATTTTGCTGGCTTTACAAGACAGTTTCAAAAGTTTCTAAAGAAGAAGCAGTGGAGGTCTAAGCCATCCACTTCACAGTCTAAAGATGACTATTATCAGAACAGGAAGACCTCAAGGAATGACAAAAGAAAGTCCAAGCCAAGTAGAAATACATCCTCAAAGATAGTATGTTATTGTTGCAATAGACAAGGGCATATAGTAGCTGACTGTCCAGAAAAGAGGAAAGAGTCAACTAACAAGAAGAAGACTCAGTTCAAGGGCAAAAAGGAAAGGTCCTTTGTTGCCAAGAAGGATAAGAGTTTGACTGATCAGTCATCTTCAGAAACAGATTCAGAAGCTGAAGCATATATTGGACTGTTTGCTGAAGAGGAGGAAGATGAGTTCATACAGCTAATGAACTCAATTTATGAGCATGAGGATTATCAGTGCAATGGACTGATGACCTTAACAGAAGGAGACAAGATCTAGGATCAGCCTGGACCAAGTAAGGTACAATGTTTTTCAGATTATAGTACTGATTCAGAATCAGATACATCTGCATCAAGTGATGTGGGTGAGTCTGAATCTGAGGGAGATATTCATCAGTTGATGGATGAATATAGAGATGTATTGCAGGCACTTAAGAAGAGCAAAAATCTGGTCAAAACACTGACTAAGCAAATTGCTAATCTTAAGTTGGCAGCCGCTGATTCAGATAAAGTGTTAGATCAAAAACTAAATGAAATAGCCAGGCTGAAGAACATTACAGTTATTCAGATGGGAACTATTACATTTAAGAATGATCAAATTAGGAATCTGGAGGTTAGAATTCAGAAGGAGATAGAGATTGTTGCAAGTTTTTCTAAACCAAAATCAGTTTTACCTTTGATAGATGAGTTTATCCCTCAAAAGGGTAAGACTGGATTGGGGTTTACAAAACCTACCAGGACAGTTAGGTCCAAGTCTAAGGGCAAAGCCCCAGTACTCAACAAGAATCCTGCTGTAGATAAAACAGCCAGGGTTGTACCTAAACAAAGGTACAACATATTTGAGTGTTGGTGTTGTGACAAGGTATGCCACTTTGCCATAGATTGTTGGCACAATTCTAGTGTCAAGGATATTAGCAAACTACCTGCTAGAAGAGCTACAGGTAGTTTGTTAAAAGTCAAACTAACCTGCACCAAGGACCCAAGAATTATTTGGGTTCTAAGGTTAAGTAATCTGTTTTGCAGGTGAGTCCAAGTGGCCATGCCCCTATATGGTACTTGGACAGTGGATGTTACAGGCACATGACTGGAACTAGGGGATTGCTGAAGGATTATACACCAATCAAGGATGGTTCTAAAGTTACCTTTGGTGGTTCAGAAAAAGGAATCATCAAAGGCTTTGGTAACATTTCTAGCAACCTAATTACAATTACTCAAGTGGATTATGTAAAGGGTTTGAAACATAACCTCATTAGCATAAGTCAGCTGAGTGATTTAGGATATGACATCTCATTTGTCAAGGATGGTTGTCATATCAGTAGGTCAAGTGATCAAAAGATCATTCTGACAGGATATAGGAAGAGAAATGTCTATTGTCTAGACATTATGTGTGAGAACATTGTTTCTCCTATTTGTCTTGTAGCTGATGAGAAAGTCTCACATTGTGTTAAATGGCACAAGAGGCTGACTCATCTTAACTATAAGATAATTGGACAATTCTTTAGCAAAGAGTTAGTGAGAAATGGTCCTCAGGTTAAGTGTATAAAGGTTGGGATATGCTCAACTTGTCAAAAGGGCAAGCAGACCAAATCCACCTTTCATAGCCTTGAGAACAAAGATGCTGTGAGGTGTCTATACCTCTTGCATATGGATCTTTTTGGTCCTATGCCAGTTCACAGCCTAGGTAGGAAGGTCTACACATTTGTGGTAGTTGATGACTACTCAAGGTATTCCTGGGTGTTCTTCCTAAGGTAAAAATCTGAAACACCAACCATCTTGTATAGTTTTGTTAAACAAATTCAGAATGAATTGAACAGTACAGTGGTCAAAATCAGAAGTGACCATGGTACTGAATTTCAGTCTGAAAGTATGACAAAACTGTGTGAAGAGTTTGGAATTTTTCAAGAATTTTCCTCACCAAGAACACCTCAGCAAAATGGCATTGCTGAAAGGAAAAATAGAACCTTGATAGAGGCTGGTAGAACCCTATTGAGTGACACATCTCTCACAGAATATTTCTGGGCTGAGGCAGTCAATACTGCATGTCATGTAATCAATAGGGCTACTATCACTAAGAGCCACAAGAAGACCCCCTATGAGATTGTGAAGGGCAGAAAACCAAATCTATCCTATTTCAGGACTTTGGTTGCAAGTACTATATCCTTAACAATGGTAAGTCTTATCTAACCAAGTTTGCTGCCAAATCTCAAGAGGGGATCTTTGTTGGGTACAGCAACAATAATAAGGCTTATAGGGTCTACAACTTGATTACTCAAGTTGTAAAAGAGTCTGTTCATGTAGTTTTTGATGAAGCTAGACTCATTAACAATGAATTGCCTAGAAGTGTTTGCAGCTCCACAGGTGTAACTGAGAAGATGGACAAGCTTACTATTGCAGAAGCTCCTACTACAAGTCAACAAGTAGAGGATGGTGGCTGCTGTCCAAGGGGAGTACAAGATACTCCTGTTGCTAAAGAAGACCAAGAGGAGCTGCTGAATGAAGAAGCTGAAGGTGTACAACCAGAAGACAGGCTGCCTCCAGCAAATAAGCATTTAAAAGATCATCCAGCCAATCAAATTATTGGAGATCTCAGTCAAGGGGTACAACAAGGAGCATGAATCTAAGTTCAGTTCTCTACTCCAGCTTTCTATCCCAAGTAGAGCCAAAGAAATTTGAAGAAGCAATCCTAGACCCTCATTAGATTGAGGCCATGCAAGAGGAGCGGAATAAGTTCAAAAGATGCAAGGTCTGGGAGCTAGTTCCTAAACTAAAAGACCACAACATTATTGGAACTAAGTGGATCTTTAGGAACAAGTTGGATGAGAATGGAATTATTTTAAAGAATAAAGCTAGACTAGTTGCAAAAGGATATAGGCAGGAAGAATGTATTGATTTTGATCAAACCTTTGCTCCAGTAGCAAGACTGGAAGCAATAAGGATGTTCCTTGCCTATGCAACATATCAAGGATTTAAGGTATATCAAATGGATGTTAAGTCAGCTTTTCTGAATGAAAACCTGAAGGAAGAAGTCTATGTAGAGCAGCCATCAGGTTTTGTAGATTCTCTTAAACCTGATTATGTATATAGACTTAGGAAGACTTTGTATGAGTTAAAACAAGCCCCTAGGGCTTGGTATGAAACCCTATCTAGTTTCCTCATTGAGAACAAATTCTCAAGGGGGAAAATAGACAAGACTCTATTCCTTAGGCAATCCAGAGGCAAGATTATCTTAGTCCAAATATATGTAGATGACATAATATTTGGGTCTACAGAAAATAGTTTTTGCAAAAAGTTTGCAAAACTTATGCAAGGACAATTTGAAATGAGCAGTATGGGGGAACTTAATTTCTTCTTGGGTCTCCAAGTTAGACAGACTGAGGATGGTTTATCCATATGCCAGTCTAAGTTCACCCTAGAATTGATAAGGAAGTATGGTATGGAATCATCCACTACCATGAAAACTCCTATGGGGTCAACAATGTCTCTAAACAAAGATGATGCAGGGAATCCTGTAAATGAAACTTTGTATAGAGGGATAGTTGGCTCCCTACTGTATTTAACTGCTAGTAGACCAGATATCATGTATGCTATATGTGTCTGTGCTAGGTACCAAGCTTGCCCTAAAGAATCTCATTTGATAGCAGTCAAAAGAATTTTGAGATATCTTAAGGGCACTCCTTATCTAGGCCTTTGGTACCCTAGGAATGGAGATTTTGAACTGACAGGTTATTCAGATGCAGACTTTGCAGGCTGCAAGAAAGATAGAAAGAGTACCACAAGAACCTATCAATTTCTAGGTGGAAGGCTGGTGTCTTGCAGTAGCAAGAAGCAGACCAGTGTGGCTATCTCCACAGCTGAGTCAGAGTATGTTGCTGCAGGAAGCTGCTGTGCACAACTACTATGGATACAACACCAGCTAGAAGATTATGGTATTCAAGTACGTAGAACACCTTTATTTTGTGATTCTACTAGTGCCATTTCTACTGCAAATAATCCTGTCTCTCATAGTAGGACTAAGCACATAGAAATAAAATACCATTTTCTAAGAGAACATGTAGAAAATGAGACATTTCCTTATAATATATAAATACAGATAATCAGTTAGCTGATATGTATACTAATCCCTTAGATAAAACCAAATTCAATAAATTTAAAATTGAATTAGGGATGATAAACTTAGAATAGTTTACAAAAATTGGCTAAGTAAAATGGTGTCGACACACAGAGTTATCTGTGTCGACACATAGAAGTGGTGTCGACATTTCAGAGAAATGGTGTCGACACATCTAGGAAGTCTGTGTCGACACTTCAGAGAGTTTGTGTCGACACATGCAGTGTAGGTGTCGACACATCCAAGGTGGTGTCGACACTTAAGATTTACACAGAATTAGTCTAGTAGAGTCTCGACTAAGTGTCGAGCTGAGTGGTGTCGACAAATATATAAATGTCGACACATATATTCTGTCGACTATACTTGTGTCGACACATAGTTGTCGAGACATTATAAGTAAGTGTCGACACTTTACAACAGTGTCGACACAATTTAAGTATTTTGACGCGCCTTTTCACCTTCGATTCTAGAAAGGTATAAATAGGTTTTCCCCAGTGTTTGTCGACACGCACACCTTAGTCTTGAGACCAAACTTGTGTGTCGACATCTCTCTTCTCTAAATTCAAAATTTCTTCAAACCCTAATGGCGCCCAAGCTAGAAGAGAACATTAATGAAGGATATGAGCTCGTGCGACACGCCTTTGATGACGCGGAACCCGAAATCAAAGGTATGGTAACCCTAATTGTCGAGACTGGATTGGAATACCTTGTATCAGAACCAATCAAGATCTGGAAGAAGGAGGTCCTTGAATTTTTGAGTGCAGCTTCACTTGATGACACTGGACTCAGGATTAAGTCTAGAGTTCATGAGACCAAAGTCAAGGTCACACAGAAAAGTCTAAGGAAGGTACTTCAACTACCAAGAACAAAAGAGGAAGAAGATGTATCTGCTTCTAAGACTAGAGAGGCATTGAGATGGTGTGGACTGGATTCAAACCTGAAAATTGGATCAGTTTTCAATAGAAAAGGGATGAACATCCAAGGAAAGTTTCTGTCTGAAATAGTTGGCAAGGTCATCCTGAGCAAGCCTGGAGGACATGACAGAATTTCAGCTCATATGTTCAGTTTGATGACAAGGATTATCTTCAAACTTAAGACTGACTGGTCAGTAGTTCTGTTTGATAAGATAAAAGAGAGCCTGAAGAAGCCCAATCTGGGTATAATTCTGAGTCTATACCTAGCTGGAAGTATTCCTGATGTGATGAACCAAGCTGCAGGTTCCAAGATAAACCACATGAGGAGAATGGATTTGAGAATTTTCTCTAGGTGGGATAGAGTATTGACAAAAGAAATGCCAACTCCAGTAAAGGACACACCTCAGAAGAAGAAGAAGAAGACAGCCATTGTGGCTCAAGAATCTTCCAGCAGCTCTGAAAAGCAAGTGGTCTTTACTCCTGATGATGAAGAGACTGGAAATGCTGGCCAGTCTCCAGCAAGACAAGAAGATGCATAGAGGCAGGGGGAGCTACCCTCAGCTAGCCCAATTCACCTGGATCCACTCCAGGGGGAGCCGCTACATGTGGAAGATCCAACTCCACTAGAGAGTGAAAGGGCTACCCAAACCATTATAGAGGTAATCACAGAAATTAATCAAATAGATTTCACTATTGAGGATGAAGTTTTGACTGATTCATTACCTCATGTTCATCAGCAAACACAGATACAACCTCAACCACAAGATGTTGTCATGGAGGACACATCTGTTGCTGATAAAGTGGTTGATGAGATCAGAGATTCTCCAGTCCATTCTCAACAGGAATTTACATTAGAAGAGCTGTTCCCTGATCTTCTACAAACTGATTTTGAGAGAGAGAAAGCTGCTGCTGAGGGGGAGAAGGTCAATATTGAGGGGGAGCATGTGGAGATTGTAGAGGAAACTGCAAACAAGGAGACTGAGGAGCCAAGAGATGCTGAAGAGCTACCAAGTACTGAGAAGGATTCACATCCAAGTCCTAAGGATAGAGTAGACATAGTCAGTACTTCTGCATCAAAAGATGAAGAGGCTGTTAGAGCCAAGAAAAGGAAGTTCCAGGTCTTCAAGAGAAGAAGCCAGAACTATAAGAAAGCCCTACAGACAATTGCTCCACAGCCTGCCACCACTACTAATTATAGTTCTCTGATGGTAACATTGCAAATCAAGCTGGATGAGCAAAGGCAAGCTCTAGAAAAATATGTGGATGAAGGGCATAAATCCCTGCAATTTGATCTGGCACAAGACATCAAATCAATCAGATTTGAAGTGAATCTCAACAAGAAAGAAATAACTGATTGTTTCCATAAAGGAGGCAATGCAGTGGTCTATCTGGCTACACATCAAGAGAAAATAAAGACACAACTTGATGACCTAGCAGTAAAGCAAGGATATGTTCTAAAAAATCAAATAAGAATGAATGAAAACTTGACTGCTTCTCATAATGCCATAGTCACTGAAATGAAGAATATAGCTACTGCCCAGACTACACACAGTGCTGCTGCCAAAGCTGAGTTTGATAAGGAACTCCAAGAAAGCCTACTTGCAGTTCACACTGCTATTGCAGATTCTCAAAAGATTATTACTGACAGGCTACAAAAGTTAAAACCTTTCTATAAAGATGGAGTCAACTATTTGAATGCACATATAAGATTCCAAAAGGATGATCTTAGAGATCACATAGAGAGAGAAGTCATAAAGGGGGAGAGGGTATTAGTCAAGGCAGGCTCTGATCATGCCAAATGGATTTCAAATTCCATCAGAGCCACCCTTGGATATCCACCCTTATGTGATGATGACAATGTGGCAGAGTCTGGAATCAATCCTGCCTACTTTAGAGGAGAGCAAGCTGAAGTGGCTCAAGTGATATATCCTCATGCAGATTTTGATATGATGCATCAGGAGGTACAGTCTATGTACAGTCCTCCTGAGGGTAATCAGAACATTATTCTTGAGAAAGTTGTCCAGCCTGTGCCAGAGGCAATCTTAAAAGAGCAAGAGGCCTATCTACAAGAACAAGAGGCCCAATTATCTAAGAAAAGATTCAGAGAGCAAGCTGAATTAAGGCCAGATTTTGAACAATGGAGCCCCACTTCCAGGAATATCATCTTGACTGCTTGGAAGGATGCTAAGGACAATGTCCTAGATAGAGGCAAGTGGTATTCTGACCTGGAGTGGAGAAAACATGAGAATAGGCAAGAGACCATTGTACAATATATAAGGAAGGCTAAACTGGGAAAGCTACCTCCTAATGCACATGAGCCTAGCAAGTATTTCCCTAAGCCTTATCACTATTTTGAAAGGCAGAAGATAAAGGCTGAAGAGCTGAAAAAGAAAGATCTCAAAGGGAAGAAGACTGCTGCTGCTGATGACAATGAAGCTCCAGTTCAAGCAAAGATTCAATCTGGAAAGGGGATTGTAATCAAGGAACCAGAGCAGCCATATGATAACATTTTCTTAAGTTTACAATTTATAATCATTTGTATTAAACTCTATGTAAACTTTTGATTAATGAAAATGTTGGAATTTGTAAGAACAAAGTTATGTGTTCAAATCTATTACATTAATTGTTCTGAGATAATTGTTTTATACATGTTCTGTTCATACATGTTTAAGTATTTTCCCTGCCATACTATTTTACATCATACTGAAAATTTGTTATGTATGGTGTATATCATTGACTAAGGGTTATGACTTCTCTAAATAGGGGGAAATTGTTGGGTACATTGGAATATATATACCTGATTTGAAGAAGCCTCACCCTACTCAATGATATACATCAAGGTGTATTTGATGTGCTTTGAGTTTATTTGTGCAGGTTAAGTAACTGCAGGTTTGCGGGAAAAGTTTCTAAGTCCATGTGTCGACACCTAGAAGAAAAGTGTCGACACTTAAGAAGGCTTGTGTCGACACCCAGAGAAGTTGTGTCGATACTTGGAGTAATTGTGTCGACACCAGGAAGGCAGAGTCGACACCAGAAGAAAAGTGTCGACACATACAGGCAGTGTCGACACACAATGAAGAAATGTCTACATAATCAGTGTCGACACTTAGAAGCAGTGTTGACACTCAGAGAAACTTTGTCGACAGCAAATGTGTCGACACTAGGAGGCTGTGTCGACACTCAAAAAACTTCAACAAAGTTCAAGTACATATGTCGACACTAGGAGGCTGTGTCGACACTCAGCAAACTTCAACAAAGTTTAAGTACAAGTGTCGACACAAAGGAAATGTGTCGACACTCAGCAAAGTCTCAACACATGAAGAATGTGTCGACACAAAGGAGATGTGTCGACACTCAGCAAAAGTTTCAACACAGAAGGCATATGTCGACACAAAGAAGATGTGTCGACACTTAGCAAGTTTCAACGCAAGAAGATGTGTCGACATAAAGGAGTTGTGTCGACACTTAGTAGAAATCAACTAAGTATTGAAGAAGAAGGACTTGTGTCGACACACAAGATCAGTGTCGACACATTCTGTAGAAGCAGTGTCGAGAAGCTGTTACAACAACACAAGGAGTTGTGTCGACACCATAAAGGCTAGTGTCGACACTTAGTCTACTTGTGTCGACACTTAGTCTATTTGTGTCGACACATAAAGACTATCTATCTCGACACTTTCAAACAGTGACAGAGATTTCAAGAAGTTACTGGATGACTTGACAGCTGCCATTTCAACCGGTCAACTGCTACTGTCAGAGCTGTTAGAAGGTTATTAGAAACCGGATCAGCCGGTCACCATGAAGAAAGCTTATATAAAGGCTTATTCCTTCAACAGAAGTGGAATCAAGCATCGATCAATGAAGTAAAAAATTACACAACAAGAAGTAGACCTTCAAGAGAAGATCTAAGAAGTTGGAGAGAGAGAGAGCTCCTTCTAAGAAGTCCAGCTGTTGAACCAGGCTGATAAGGTAGATTCAGATTGAATTCAGAATCTCAAGTCAGCAGTTGATTGAAGATCATCTGCATAGAGATACAACCCTACTGTGTTCTAATTCAAGAAGCTTTGAAGAAAGCCAAGGGAGGTTGATCTCAGCCAAGTTCTTTCAAGAACTCATCAAGAAGCCAGTCAACTCATCTCTCTCTATCAGAGTTGTGGTTATATACTTTGTATTTTCTAATTTCTGTAGGATCTTGTATAGATCTGAGTTGTAAGCCTATTCTATAAAGGCTGAGTGTAGGAGACAGTGTGCTCTGAGTGTAGGTCTTGTTGAAGACTGAGGTAGGGCCTAGTGCCTGAGTTGTAGGAGACTTTGTTCTCTGAGTGTAAGTCTTAGTGAAGACTGAGTGGTAGGGCTTTTGTGTCTGAGTTATAAGAGTGAGATCACTCTGAGTTGTAGGAACCTGTTTGGAGTTCTGAGTTGTAAGATCTGTGGATCTGAGGAGAAGTGGAGAAGTTAGGCCGAATCTAGTACACTACTAGATAGGCGAAGGGGGAAAGTGGATGTACACAGACCTTGGGGAACCACTATAAATCCTGTGTGCTCTCTGTGATTGTATGCTTGTATGGTTGCTATGCTGTGAAACTTGTAGAATTGCAATTACTGTACTATATTTCTGCCTTTAAAGTTTAAAAAGATATATGTCACCTATTCACCCCCCTCTAGGTGATTAGACACTGTTTCTTTCAGAGAGGAGCTTGGGTTAGCTGTTGCTTGAGCTTTCTGAAGGCCTCCTCACACTCCACCTTCCACTCAAACTTCTGATTTCCCCGAAGGGTCTTGAAGAACTGAGAGAACATCTCGCCTGCCTTAGACAAGAGACGACTGAGGCCTGCCAGCCTTCCAATTAGCCTCTGAACTTCCTTGGGATCCCTTGGTGATGCCATCTCCAAAATGGCCTTCACCTTGTCTGGATTAGGCTCCACCCCCCTGGGAGTAAGGAGGTGACATAGAAACTTCCCTCTTCCTGCACCGAAGACGCACTTGGCCGGGTTGAGTCGCATCTTGTACTTCCTCAGTGTAGCGAAAGTCTCCACCAGATCCGTTATGTGCTCCGCGACACTTTTACTCTTGACAAAGAGGTCATCCACATAAACCTCCAAGTTTTGCCCCTTCTGCTCCTTGAAGATTTGATCCATCATACTCTGGTAAGTCGCGCCAGCATTTTTGAGCCCGAAGGGCATCATCTTGTAGCTATAACATCCATCACTGGATATGAAGGAGACATCCCGGCAGTCGGGGGGATGCATCCGGAACTGGTGACACCCTGAAAAGCATCAAGAAAACTCATCACAGGAAACCCGACGGCGGAATCAACCAACGCGTCGATTTGAGGCAAGGGGTAGCAATCCTTCGGGCAAGCTTTATTCAACATTGAAAAATCGATACATAGACGCCAGCCCCCTCCGGGCTTCTTCACCATCACAATATTGAATATCCAGCCTGGATACTTGATCTCCGAGACAAAACCTGCCTTTAGCAGCTTCTCTACCTCTTCTCTGATCGGCCCGGCCTGTGAGCTGGGACTGCTGAAGGTTGAGGCGATGACAGGCAACACCAGCGTCCACCCCTGGCATCTCGGCGGTGCTCCATGCAAAGATGTCGACGTTGTCCTGCCGGCAAGCAACCATCTCTATTTTCCCTCCTAACGGTAGGGATCCTCCAACCTTCAGTAGTCCTGGCTCTCCTCCTTGAGAGATCACCTCTATCTCCTCCACCTCTTCAGCAACATACAAACCCTTCTCCTTCTCCAGCAGCTCCTCCAATTTTTCTGCGTCACCCATCCAGCTGATGGTGCTGACGGCATTCAGGTAGCATTCCCTGGAGGCCTTAGGATCTTCCCTGATACAGATCTGAACATCTTCGCGGCAGTACTTCAGGAACTGGTGGTAAGAAGATGGAATGGCCCTGAAGTAGCTGATAAGGGGTCGCCCAAAGATGGCATTGTACCCGCTTGGCGCGTCGACGATGATGAAGCGACATCGGATCGACGTCATGCCGAGTGTAACTAGCAGCTCCACTGCTCCCTCCACCTCTTTCTTCTCTCCCGAGAAGCCAAAGAGCGGTCCATCTGCGTCCTGGACCCTGGACGCTTCCACCTGAAGCCCAACGAAGGTTCTTTTGAAAATATCATTCACCAAGCTACCGTTGTCCGCAAGGATTTGGTCGACGGTGAAGTATTCGACGGCGGCTTGAATTACCAAGGCATCGTGGAAGGGGTTCTCGTTCCCCAGCATGTACTCCTCCAAGAATGTGATCTCCTCCAACAGTGGCGGGGTCTGTGACATCGAGGCGACGTTCTTCCGATAGATCTGGTGGAGACTCCCTTTGCGGGAAGATCCATGCACGGCCCCTCCATTGATCACGCCTACATGCCCACCTCCTGGGCCATGTATCACTTCCCCGCGACCTCCCAGGTTGACTCGGTATTCATTCCTCCTCCTCGCCGGAGCTTGGAATGGTACCTGCCCCACCGGGGCCTCCTGCCTCTGCTTCTCTCTCCCTGCTGCTCCTACCTCCAGTCTCCTCCTTGCTTCCCAGAACTCGGGGCAAGCCAAGGTCCCGTGCCCCTCTACCCGATGGATATCACAGTAGTGGGGAATCTCTACCTCCTGACGCATCGCCCGCTGCTCCCTCCGGCATCGTTTGTTATCTTGGCGAGCGATGGCCATCGTCTCCCTTCTTCCTCCTCCCCGACCTCCCTCTTGCCGGTTACCGTTCCTCCTCTCCTCCTGGTAGTGTTGCCTTGCTGGTCTCTACTGGGGGCGTTTCTCAAGATATTAGAATCGCCTTTCCCCCCTTCCTCCTTCCTGAGCCTCAGCCGACATCCTCTCCTTCTGCCTTCGAGGCCTCTCCTGCCTCTTCTCTTCAACCCTCCTAGGTTCCTCTCTCTTCCTTCTTTCCTCTCTCCTGGGCACTTCCTTCCTCTTCTCCTCTCGCCTTTCCGGCGTCCTCCTTGATTTCGACCCCGAAGGTCCTGCTCTTCCTCTCTCCACCGTATCCTCTCCATCCAGCCTTGCTAAGAAATCCTTGTTCTTCTCCTCTCCCTGAACAAAAATGTTCGCCTTCTCTATCATATCTTCAAAAGATCTTGGGGGATTGGACCCCATCTATAGACTGAACAGTCCCTGTTTCAACCCGAACTTCAGGGCCACCATCAGGGTAAAGCTCTCCACCTCTTCCACCTCCAAAATCTCCTCCTAGAAGCGATCGATGTAATGACCCAAAATCTCATGCTGTCCTTGGATGATTTTGAAGAGAGCCATCGCTTCCTTCTTCCTGTTCTTTGATGTCACGAACCTCGCCATGAGGGCCCGATGCAGGTCTGAGAAGTAGTATACGGACCCTGCTGGAATTTGATGGAACCAATCCCTGGCGTTGCCCTTGAGGGTGATGGAGAAGAACCTGCACTTGAAGGAATCAGACATGTTGCGGATGGAGACGATGTCGTCAAACCACTGGAGATGTCTGATCGGGTTGTCTCTACTGGAGTAGTATGTGAGAACGGGTTCCCTGAACCCTTCTGGAATTGGGGCAGCGAGGTTCTCATCACATAAGGGGCTCCTCCCTCCCTAGCGGTGGCGAGTTTCATCCTCGCTGGAGACGTCATACTCGCTGTAGTGCCGAGTATCTCTGCATCTCACCGGCGACATTGGATACCGAAAGCGGACTCCTTGGCTGCTCGCCGGGTAATGTCGCGATTGCATCGGTCGCTCCTCCCTTGCCCAAGTGGGCTCCTTCCTAGGTTTCCTCAGTGGCACTTCCTCTTCCACCGGTGTCACGCGACAGGGAGAAGTCGCCGTGACATCCGGGCGATGAGCGAACCCGGCGAGGATGGTTTGCTCGATCCTCTTCGCGAACTCTTCAAACGCTGCAATTGTCACAAACTCGCCACCTTGCGTGGCGTCTCCTCCTACTCTCGAGTTGCCGACCAACTCTCCTTGCTCGCCACCAATGGATATCTCACCCAACCTATAAACTTTCCTCCTTGGCTGCAATCCACGCTCACCGTAACAAGTGTTGAAGCCAGGAAAAATCCTAACCTCAGAATTCGGACCAAAGCCGCCTAAGGTTACTGGCCCAGAAGCTAGATCAGATGGCTAGAGTGACTAGGATGAAGAATCAGGTCAAACAGGACCCCAGATGTTGCTGCAGGAAGGTCCCACCATGTACCCGGATGCTCGAAAGGAGCAACCCCTTCTCAACCAAAGATGGCCTAACTGGGTACGAGGGAAGCTAGCTGACAAAGTCGCAAGGTCGCAACTTGCTTTCTAAGGAAAAGGAATCCGAAGGCTCAGCTAATATCTCGAGAATGAAGCACATGAGTATCCTGCCGAGGATTTCCAGGTGCATCACCTCGTACCCCTGGGATCCTATTTATAGGCAAATCCAGTCGACTAGGCAACTTCCAGAGGAACTCGCATGGGCTGAGCGAGTAACTCGCCTAGTCGCCTACCTGGCGAGTATACAAGGGGAGCTCGCCTATACTGTCCTAGGTCTTCCGCGATCTTGTATGCTGATGTTGACTGCTGTCTTGACTTGTTGACATTGACTTCTGTTGACCTGGCTGTGGTAGGACCCACCCTCGACGAATATGGGTGGTACAATAAGCTTTATGGAGAAGCTCATGCGATCTATGTCTAAAACGTTCCGGCATGTGGCAGTGACGATTGAGGAGTCGAAAGATCTCACCATGATGGCGGTAGATGAACTTGTTGGCTCGCTACAAACTCATAAGTACAGCATGTTGCAAGATGAGGAGTCGAGTGGCTTGGGTAAAGCACTCCAGACTCAATTAAAGTTTGGAGAGAGCTCAGGAAGAGGAAGAGGCCAGCATGGCCGAGGCTACCAAGGAAGAGGTAGAGGAAGAAGAGGAGAAAAAGACCAAGGAAGGAACCAGTACAACCAGAGAGAAGCAGAGCAACCTCAAGGTTGGAGGCAAGATGCAGGAGGAAGAGGAAGAGGCCAAGGTAGAGGTCAAGGTAGAGGCCAAGGAAGAGGTCAAGGAAGAGGTAGAGACGATATGTCCCAAATACAATGTTACAACTACAACAAGTTTGGGCATATGAGCTATGATTGTTGGGCTCCAAGGAAGGGAGGAGAAGCCAACCATTATGTTGAAGCCAGCAACACAGGTGGTGACCCGATGATGTTCCTATCCTATAGGGGTGCTGAAGGTGGGAGGAACAATGTATGGTATTTGGATACCGGAGCTAGCAGCCATATGTGTGGAGAGAAGGAATTGTTCACAAGCCTCAAACCAAATGGTGGTGAGGTCAATTTTGGAGATGCCTCGAAGATATCAGTGGAAGGAAGAGGAGTCATAGCGGTAACCTTGAATGGAAAGGAGGTGCACCTAAATGACGTGTTCCATATGTTAGGCTTGAAGAGTAACATCTTAGGCCTTGGACAGCTGGTGGAGAAAGGGTACTGCGTGCTGTTGAAGGATGGGTCCTTGGTCGTAAAGGACCATCAAGGAAGAGAGGTAGTAAAAGTAAAGATGATGACGAATCATCTCTTTACGCTGAGGATGGATGCCAAGGAGACGGTGTGTCTCGCGAGGACTGAAGAAGAAGAGGAAGAATGGTTGTGGCACCACAGGATGGGAGGACTGCCTATGATCTCGCCAAGATGGTGGAAGTACTGCCTATGATCTCGCCTCCACTGGAGGTCTGTGAGGCATTCACGAAGGGGAAGCAAAAGAGGTTGACGTTTGAAGGAGGCAAGTCCAGAAGGGAGAGAAGACAGCTTGAACTAGTTCACTCGGACATTGCTGGTCCGTTTGTGACTACCTCAGTGGGTGGAAGCAAGTATTATATCACCTTCACGGATGACTTCAGTCTGAAGTGTTGTGTGTATTTCTTAAGAGAGAAGGCTGAGGCCCTTGACAGGTTCAAGGAGTTCAAGGCAATGGCGGAGAAGGAAAGCGGTCAACCACTGAAGGTGCTGAGAACTTATAGAGGTGGGGAGTACACCTCTAGGCTGTTCGATGGTTTCTGCAGGGAGTACATGATCTCTCATCAGCTGATGGTGGCGTACTCACCTCAGCAGAACGGAGTAGCAGAGAGGAAGAACTTGACCATAATGAACATGACAAGGAGCATGGTGAAGGGAAAAGGGTTTCCAAAGAAATTTTGGGCGGAGGCAGTACATGTAGCTGTGCACTTGCTAAACAGATGCCACACGAAGAGTGTGAAGTTCATGACCCCGTTTGAAGCATGGAGTGGATGGAAGCCGAGCGTCAAGCACTTGAGGGTTTTCGGATGTGTAGATTATGCTCATGTACCGGACCAGAGAAGAAAGAAGCTGGATGACAGAAGTGAGAGGTGCATCTTCGTAGGCTACGCTCCGATGATTGAAGCTTACAAGCTGTACAACCCGGTGACCGAGAAAGCTATAATCTCAAGGGATGTCGTGTTTGAGGAAGACAAATGCTGGAACTGGGATGAAGCAGTGAGGAGCATCAAGGGGATGTTCTTTGATGATGATGAAGAGGAAGGTGGTCAGGAAGCCGAAGCTGAGAGGGGTGGAGCTGAGCCACCATCACCACCTTGTGGAGAGTTAGGGGGAGCTCTTACCCCCAACTCGAGTGGAGCAAGTACTAGTGGAGGCAGATCTGGTGGAGCTAGCACCAACAGATGCAAAGATGATCGTCCTCAACCTAGGATGAGGAGGTTAGAGGAGATCTATGAGGAGATGACACCGACATTTAACAATGTTTCGTTATATTGCCTCTTAGCAGATTATGAGCCGCGCTCTTATGATGAAGCTGCCCAAGAAGAAGCTTGGAGGAAAGAAATGGATGTGGAGATAGGATCTATCAAGAACAATGACACCTGGAAGATGGTAGATCCTCCAGTTGGACACAAACCCCTCGGGATGAAGTGGGTCTATAAGGTGAAGAAGAACAAAGATGGAGGCGTGGAGAAGCATAAGGCGTGGCTAGTCGTGAAGGGCTACCGAAAGGTCCAAGGAGTGGAATATGATGAAGTCTTCTCCCCAGTGGCGTGGATAGACACCATCCGATTGATCATTGCTCTGGCTGCTCATCATGGATGGAAGATCATGTAGATGTATGTGGTATCCGCCTAACTGAATGGCTACCTGGAGGAGGATGTGTACATCGAGCAGCCTCCGGGTTATGTAGTGAAGGGGCAGGAGAGGAAAGTATGTAAGCTGGACAAGGCTTTGTATGGGCTAACGCAAGGAGCTCGAGCCCGGAATGGGAGAATAGATGCTTACCTGCAGAAGCATGGATACATGAAGAACCCTCATAAATATGCCCTCTACACGAAGGTTGAGAAGAATGGCGACATGATGATCGTATGTCTATACATAGACGATATGATCTTCACAGGCAACAACCTTTCGATGTTTGAGGAGTTCAAGAGAATGATGATGAAGGAGTTCGAGATGACGGACCTGAGAGAGCTCAACTACTTCTTGGGCGTGGAGGTGAAGCAGAGTGAAGACGGGATCTTCATCTCAAAGAAGAAGTATGCAGAGGAGATCCTGAAGAAATCCAGGATGAAAAACATCAAGCCTATCTCTACTCCTGCCGACCCAGGACTAAAGTTGAGCAAGGAGTCGAAGGAAGGAGCAGTAGACTCCACTTTATTCAAAAGCTTGCTGGGGAGTCTATGCTACTTGACCTTCACCCGACCTGACATCATGTATGCAGTCGGGGTGATAAGCAGGCACATGGAGGAACCAAAGGAGGATCACTTCACAGCTACGGAGAGGATTCTAAGATATATGAACGGGAATAGAGGACATGATCTGATGTATTATGCTGGAGAGGAGCTGAAGTTAGTCGGGTACTCGGATAGTGACTATAGTGGTGATGTGAATGACCTGAAGAGCACTTCCGGGTATGCCTTCCATGTAGGAACATGAGTGTTCTCCTGGAGTTCGAAGAAGCAAGCGATGATGGCCTTATCATCATGTGAAGCGGAGTACATAGTAGCGGCGGCCTGTACCTGCTAGGAAATTTGGCTAAGGAATCTTTTAGAGGATCTACATCATCCGCAGGATGGCCCTATGACCATGTATGTTGATAACATGTCAGCCATCCAGCTCGCAAAGAACCCGGTGATACATGGGAGTAGCAAACACATCGAGATGAGGTATCACTTCCTCTGTGAGCAAGTGGAGATAAAGACAGTTAAAGTGGTGTATTGCCCCACCAGAGAGCAGGTTGCGGATATCTTCACCAAATCATTGAATGTGGAGACGTTCTTGAAGCTCAAAGGCAAACTCGGCATGTGCTGCCAAGTTTGAGGGGGAGTTTGTTGGAGTTTGACTATGTTGACCGTGTCAAAAGCTTTTTGGAATCCTAATTTTTAAATATGGTTATTTTCAATGTAAGTAGATAGTGGTTAGGAGTGGCATTTATTGCATTTCCATGTGTCCTATTTTCATTGGTTTCATTTGCCTATATAAAGGCTTGGATGTAGAACTTTAAAGATTGATGATATAGTGAAATTCCTCCCCATCTCCGGATTTCTCGTTTGAGAGAGGATAAAGAGAGAGTAGCGTTGCAGCGCTGGTGTGCTCTCCGGGCGGTTTATCAATCTAGCCGGGCAGCTTGGTGATCTCGCCGCTGGAGGGGGTTTGCGGCTATCGTACTCGCGGGTTGGGGATCTCACCGCGAGTGGAGGAGGATGCGGGTTGTGTGCTCGCAAGTAGCGGTCTAGTCGCAAGCCAAGGCGGTCTCGCCAGTTGGTCTCGCCGAGCTCGCTCTCCTGGGTGGAGCTCGCAGTGTGATAGAGGGATACTCACAGGAGGCAAACCACGCGGGTAGGTGGATTGGTGTGGTGGTCTCGCGTCGTAGTCGTCTCGCGGAAGGCAGCTCGCGTAGGTGGGCTACTCGCCTCGCAGGAGGGAGCTCGCGCGGGTAGTGGCGACTAGTGTGAGTGGTCTCGTCGACTGTCACAACCCGCATTTCCTCCAAAATTTTAGAAGTATCATAGTAGAAGAAAACGCGCGTTGTGATGCCACGTCGGGCAGGGGATAACTGCCGACGCTCAGGAAACCACCAACTACTAAGACTATGAAAAATCAAAAGCTTTAATGATGTGAAAATCAATTATATATTTTAGAGGCCGTATCACTCGGCTTCGTGGATTAACTAGTCCACCCTTCAAAATTATACTTATACGTAGTGAAAAAATACTTTATTCACTTTTTAACATCCTAAGAGAATGCATAAGCTTCCCCAGGGGACACCTAAAACTATGCAAGACCCTAGATTTAACTTATATGATATATATGGAAAATGTCCTTTTACGTGGTTTTGAAAGTAGTGATTAAGCTTTTTAGAAACGAAAACATGATGTCTATGTTTTAGATATAATAATTTTTTTTATAGGTTTTAAAGTAACTAGCAACCTAACATAAATCATCCCAGGAGCAAGTTTAATGAATCTCAAAAACAGAAAACACTAACAGTGTAAGCAAGCGCAAAGTATCAAAAAGAGAAACCACCAGTGGGCGTCACCAACTGACACGAACCCACTGGTGAGTAGGTATGTCTATACTACAAGTATAAAAAAAAGCTACCTCCCAAACAAGAGCAACTGAGAACCACAGAAGCAGCTGAAATGCTAGAAAATCTCCAGGAGCAAACTAGCCGCACAGTCGGCTAAATACCTGCACCTGAGGCATTCAAAGAAAAGAACACCTCAGCAGAGCAAATAATCAATAGGAAAATGAAACAAAAGTATAAAGGAGAAGTGAAACAGGTAAGGACAAAGTAAACAGGTGGAGGAAAAATACTCGCCAAAAGTGAGTAAAAAGTGGTACACCAAGTACACGGATGAAGTCAAGCTTCACAAATCTCTGCCAGAAGGATTAGCAAAATAAATAAATCCTAGCATAAGGCTGGAGCGGAAAGAGTCGCCAAGTACTGGAGATGGACAAAATCAGTAACAAGGGCCTAGGCCGGTGGCAACGGTCCAACCAAGTCTAACAGGCTTAAATATCTCAAGGTGTTGTGGTGGTGACATCAGTCCAACTCAACCAAACAACCCATATTGTCTTAATAAGACAAGAGGTAAAACAAGGGTGGCGGCATCGGTCCGACCCACCTCAAAATCACATCCTACTCCAGCACTAAGTGACTCGGGAAAACCCTTACTGGTAGTTCCATGAACCACCAAGAAGTCAACACTGAACCCTAAACATCTAGAGTAACCCACCTAGGAGACTTAGCTGCCTAGCGGCTGACGGCGTTGGTTAAGTAGACACGCATCTAACCTTGCATAAATACATTAAGCTTGAGTACACAAAGCACCACAGTTAATAAAACACTCGATAATTTTATATCATCAGCATTTATCTTAGGCTAAACTTCCGTATCAAGAGATCTTGCACCTACGAAGTTTTATATACTTACCAAAGAACTAAGCCCATACTTTGTTTATTCAAGCGACTCAATACGAAGTGAAAGAAAGTAACACAATACTAACTGTATTCAAGTAGGTTGATACAACACATGCACGATTAGTTCACTATGAAAACATATACACTTAAATTTAGGGGTTTTTATACCGCACATAAGCATGGGAATTCGACATTACATGCAAACCGGAGGATTAACACTAGATGAAAAAAAAGAGCATGTGATTTAGGGGTTTCGTTACAGATCCGATTTCGGGGCAACTACGGGGGCAAGCTATACTATGATATGTAGGAATAACAAGAAAAGAAAAAAAAAACAAAAATCAGGGCAATAAAATACCGATCTTAATTTCACATACAAGACCAAGGACAACCAACCAATCTCATGGAATCGAGCAACAAAACTAAACATGGAAACATTACTTTGGCAAGTGGTTACTTGCCTAGGCTTAGGAGAAATTCGGCCAACAGCACCCCTCCCAACAGGACAAGATCGCAGCCACAACCTACAAAAATCTGGACAAGAAAAACTGGGCGATCAAAGCAAGGAAAGAACAAGAACTCTCAACACCCGATCAGAAAAGGAGATGGTGAAATCCCAGAATAGTTACCTCGGAACGAAGGTCTAGCCTAGAGGAGTTCGGATCCGGCCTCAAACCGCGATTTCGAGCGGATCTGGGCGGTGAACGGGCGGTCGGAGCAGTGCTGGGACTTCCGCCCGTTTTTCTTCCGCTCGGGTCCTGCAGACAGCCGTCGGGTTTGGGGGGGGGGGAAAGAACTCCTAAACCTAATTAAACTCTAATATATATATATATATATATATATATATATATATATATATATATATATATATATATATATATATATATATATATATATTCATATCCTAATTAACAAAACCCTAACCTAACTTAGTTGGCTTAAGCATAAAAGCAGCCCCTAATCGATCCTATTAACTAAACACCAAGTAATTCACTATATATATATATCATCTCATATAAATTAACCCCTATATGTACATTAATACTTTTACTTACACACACATATATATATACATACTAACACATAAGCATAGACACGCACACGTAAATTATTAGAACCTTGCACGTCTAAATCACGCGCTATGCCCTAAATGCGCAAACATGTAAATACGCTCACATAAATGACGACTCGCTAACTAGCAACCGTCGAAATGACGCGAAAATTAACGCTCTCGGATTCCGAACAAATCCGCGTCGTAGCTCAACACTCGGGCTACGAAAACATCGGCGAAGTCGGGCACAACCTCCGACGACCACACACTCGGGCTAACCTCACCCGAAGCCAAAGCACAAGGATTCCCTAAGGGGCTCAGTCGGGCCTCCAAAACAGACGCCGGCTAGCTGGGAAAACCATACAACAAGCTATAACCTTTAAGAACACCTAACGAGGTACTCTAACAACGGCATGAGCCGGAAATGCGCCAACGTAACGTCAAACGAGGATTTAAACAATTGCCGAAAAATCGGGTGCGTTACAGTCACTCCCCCTAAAAGAAAGTTTCGCCCCGAAACTTTACGTACACTACTTTTACTATAGAAGGAAAGTAACAAACAAAAGTTACTAGAAAGAAAACATACCCAACAAATCAGGAGAACAGGTGAGGGTGAGCCTCCCTCATAGCCGATTCTAGCTCCCAAGTCGCGCTTTCCAAACCTTGATTCTTCCAAAGGACCTTCACCATCGGGATAGACTTTGACCGCAGCACCCGATCCTGAGTATCCAAGATGCGGACCGACACCTCAACATATGAGAGGTTAGGTTCCAACTGGGGTACGACATCTAAGACTTGCCCACTGCTCCGCACACACTTCCGCAGCTGGCTCACATGAAAAACATTATGCGCGCCTGGGAAGTTGGCTGGTAGATCCAACCTATATGCTGCCACACCAATACGCTCCAAAATTCTGAATGGGCCCACATACCTCGGATCCAGCTTATGGTTCTTGCCGAACCTCTTCACTCCAACCATCGGAGACACCTTCAAGAAGACCAAATCCTCCACCAAAAATTCCAAATAGGACCTACGTCGGTTGGCGTTCTTCTCATATCTCTCCTGAGCTAACCGAAGCTTCTCCCGAATACACTTCACAACAACTTCCATTTCCTCGAGTGCATCAGGACCCAACAAAGGCCTCTCACCAACCTCAGTCCAAAACAACGGAGTTCTACAGCGCCTCCCATACAATGCCTCGAAGGGAGCCATTTGCAAGCTCTCTTGGTAACTGTTATTGTAGGCAAACTCCATGAGCCGCAAATGCTCATCCCATGCTCCACCGTGGTCTAGAATGTAGGACCTGATCATATCCTCCACAATCCGGTTCACACGCTCGGTCTGCCCATTTGTCTGTGGGTGGTAAGCGGTAGAATATCTCAAATCTGAACCCAGACCCTCTTGCAGACTCCTCCAGAAGCGGGATGTAAAACGAGAGTCTCGATCAGAAATGATGCTAACAGGCACACCGTGCAATCTGATGACCTCGTCCAAATACAACTCTGCTATCTTCTTCATCGGGTAGTCGATCTTATAAGGTATGAAGTGCGCACACTTCGTCAATCGATCCACGATCACCCAAACTGAATCAAATCCCCTTGGAGATCTCGGTAAGCCCGTAATGAAGTCCATAGAGATACTTTCCCACTTCTAAGTCGGGATCTCTAAAGGAGTCAACTTGCCACCAGGCCTCCCATAGTCGGCCTTCACCCTCTTGCAAGTGTAATATTCAGAGACATACCGAGCTATATCCCCTTTCATACCATACCACCAGGCGATCTGCTTCAAATCATGATACATCCTGGTGGATCCTGGGTGGTAGGCAACACTGGATCCATGAGCCTCTTTGCTTACCATACTCCTGATGTCTCCAAACGCGGGGATGCAAAACCTGCCGCGGTACTTCAAAGTACCTGAATCATCGATAGACAAATCCGGCAACTCCCCTCTCTCAGCCCTAAGGTACAGGTGTAACAAATCCGGATCATCCTTCTGGTGCAACCTGGTGAGTGAAATCCAAGATGGCTCTGCCACTGCCAAACTGCTTTGCAAATCACAGCATCCCACAGAGATGTCCATCAACAAGAACTCTTCCACTAAACGGTCCGCCGTGAGGTTGAAGATCTTCCCTGTCTTGCGGCTCAGGGCATTGGCCACCACATTGGCCTTGCCTGGATGGTACTGGATCTCCACGTCATAATCAGCCACAAACTCTAGCCAGCGCCGCTGGCACAGATTCAGCTCCTTCTGTGTAAACACGTACTTCATGCTCTTATGATCAGTGAAAATCTTGCACTGAGCCCCGTACAGTAGATGCCTCCATAGCTTCAACACAAAAATCACCGCCGCAAACTCGAGGTCATGCGTAGGGTAATTCCGCTCGTGAGTCTTCAACTGCCGCGACCCATACACGATCACCTTCCCCTCTTCCATCAACATGCCTTCGAGCCCAACATGCGAGGCATCCACATATACGTCATAGTCCTTGCCCTCCGTAGGCAATGTCAAAACAGGAGCAATGCATAATCTCCTCTTTAGCTCCAGAAAGGCCTCCTCGCACTGCTCGCTCCAGATGAACGCTGCATGCTTCTGCGTTAGCTTAGTTAAGGGCGCTGCCAAGGTAGAAAAGCCCTCAACAAACCTTCTATAATAGCCGGCCAACCCCAAGAAGCTCCTAATCTCCTTGGGTGTGCTCGGCTTATGCCAATCCATCACTGCAGAAATCTTCTCCGGGTCCACTGAAATGCCGTCCTTGTTCACCACATGACCCAGGAAGGAAACCTGAGGCAACCAGAATTCACATTTACTCAGCTTGGCGTACAACTGATGATCTCTTAAGGCAGATAACACCAACCACAGGTGCTGATCATGCTCCGCAGCATTCCGTGAATAAATCAGAATGTCGTCTATGAATACGACCACAAACTTGTCCAGGAAATCCTTGAACACCTGGTTCATCATGTCCATGAATGCTGATGGCGCGTTGCTCAACCCAAAAGACATAACTAGGAATTCGAAATGTCCATGCCTCGATCGGAAAGCCGTCCGTGGAATGTCCGAATCCCGGATCCTGAGCTGATGATATCCTGATCGAAGGTCAATCTTGGAGAACACAGAGCTACCACGCAACTTATCGAATAAGTCGTCGATTCTGGGCAGGGGATACCTGTTCTTGATGGTGACTTTGTTCAGCTCTCTGTAGTCGATGCAAAGGCGCATCGACCCATCTTTCTTCATCACAAAGAGGACAGGGGCACCCCAAGGCGACGAACTCGGTCTTATGAAACCCTTCTCCAATAACTCATCCAGCTGGGTACACAGCTCCTCCAGCTCTCGCGGGGCCATCCGGTACGGCGCCTTAGCAATATGACGTGTACCCAGCTCCAAATCAATCACGAACTCGACATCTCTGACAGGGGGAAGACCGGGAAGGTCGCTAGGAAACACATCAGAAAACTCACGGACAACAGGTATCTCATCCAACAACGGCATACTGCTAATAGTCCCCAACACTGAGACTAAGCAAGCAAAACAACCAGAACTGAATAACCTCTGAGCACATACCGCAGAAATCGCCGGAGAGGCCTGGCGCGGATCGCCATAAATACTTCCAGGCTGACCGTTGTCCTTCTTGAAATCCAAGCACTTACCCCTGCACTGGATCACTGCATCGTATTTGGACAACCAATCCATACCCAGGATGACGTCGAAATCTTCCAAGTCTATCATCTTCAGATTTGCCTTGGCCGGGAAATCCCCCAACATAATAGGACAATCCAAAATGCCCTGATCTGATATCACGGAATCACCCGAGGGGAATTTTACACAAAAGGCCTCACCGACACGATCAAGAACCAGCTGGCACCGCTCTACAAAGGCCCTAGCCACAAATGAGTGGGTAGCACCCGAGTCAAAGAGGACGAGCGCCCAGCGATTCTTTACCTTAAAACTCCATATATAAATATAAACGGGAAAAATGCACAATCATTTAAGAAAACAAAAGCCAAACTAATTTGCAATGGAAGAAAAAGACTAGCGAGAAGGTTTACCTGAAATGACTTGCGTCGAAGTTTGAGCCTCCGCTGATGACATCACATTCAGCTTCCCTTTGCCTCTATCCATAGACTGAGGCGGTGGCAACGCCTGAAGAGGAACTGGTCGGTGCACAGACTGGAGTTGCAGGCATCGGGCTTTGGTATGACCTTTCTGTCCGCACTGATAGCAAACCTTGTCGTTCAACCAGCAACGGGCAACATCATGCCCCTCTTTCTTGCACAGAGTACACACCACATTCTGCCTGGGGGCACCCTGAATAGCATGCACATGCTCCTTCTGCGCCGCCGCCTTCTTGAAACATCTCTCAGCAAGATGGCCCGACCGGCCGCAAAAACTACAGACCTCTTTGCTCCTCTTCCTCGAAGGAGCACCGGGCACTTGGGGGCTCTTTGCTTCAACAGCTTTCCTCTTCTCATTCCTCGCCCGTTGTCCTCTTTGCTTTGCATTTTCGATGGCCTCTACCTTCAAAGCGGCCTCCACTGCCCCAGCATAACTCACCACTCCATGAGCCACAACTAGCTGCTGTACATCGCTCCGCAGGCCACCGAGGAAACGCTTCTCTCTATCCTCCTCTGAGCTCACCAAATAAGGGGCAAAACGACTGAGTTTGCTAAACTCAATCTCATATTCGCTGACTGAGATCTGCCTCTGCTTCAGATGCAAGAAGTCGTTCATCAGCCTGTCTCGCTCCACTGACGGTAGAAATTTCCGCATCAAGATCTCCTTGAAGGAAGCCCAAGTGCTCCCTCCTGCCATTCCCTCCTTCTCCCCCATCCACCAACTCTTCGCTAACCCCTTCAGCTGATAGGCGGCCAACATCACCTTCTGATCCTCAGACACTCCTGAATAATGAAACATTTCTTCTATGGAAATCAACTAGTCATCCAATACCATGAAGTCCTCCTTACCATCATAGGTAGGGGGTTGCAGTCGATGGAACTGAGTGATGAAAGCCATCTCCGGGGGCACCACCACTGGAGGCACCAAAGGGGCTGGGGGTGCAGGAGGTGCGGGAACAGCTATACCTGCAGCAGGATCCTGCGCTCTCGGGGCTAGTCCTACCACCACAGATATCAGGGACTGGATCTGAGACTGAACGTCCACCATCTGCCTCGATAGAGCCTCATTGGTATGCCTCAGACTTTCCATAACTGCACCGCTTTGAGCAGCAGAAGACTCACCCTTAGATTGGGGAGTCGACCTCGCCACTCTACGCTTAGGCGGCATACTGAAAGGAACAAACAAGCAATCATCAAAACCTAGTTCAACTACTAGGACAAAACAAACAGGTACAGACAAACCTACATAAGTACTTGCTTTCACTGCCAACTTGCTCTGGGGTTTTATATATATATATATATATATATATATATATATATATATTTATACAGAGGAAATAATGTCATGCTTAACCTAAAATGGTTCACCACCATCACCCTAACTCTTGTGCCTATATCGGGAATGCATGAATGTATATTATTTTTGACTCAAAACCATGTGTGTACATATGTCATTCTGCAAGTTTTTAGCTTTGCACGTTGTGCTTATGCAATGTTATGTTATGCATGATTGTGCTATGCATTCTAAAAAGGTCCTAATGCATATTATGAGCGACGTACACATGAAAATGTTATGCATCCCATACTACATAACATTCCCATACAACGAAAAAGAAAACGTGATAGTCGCATTCATGTGGTGAGGTTATGCATCCCATACTACATAACCCTCACATGTTGCCTCCTATGGTGGATCCATATACAACACATATTATGCATCCCATACTACATAATATGCCCCGTATACTTCATGTTATGCTATGAGTGTAGTGTTCGTGCTTCAGCCAAGACGTGCTGATGACATATCGGTGTGTGTATAACATGATGCTAAACTTCTAATACCTACAAGGAAAGGTTGCCCGACAAATTGTCAAGCAACTTCCCTCTGATACCAACTGTCACAACCCGCATTTCCTCCAAAATTTTAGAAGTATCAGAGTAGAAGAAAACGCGCGTTGTGATACCACGTCGGGCAGGGGATAACTGACGACGCTCAGGCAACCACCAACTACTAAGACTATGAAAAATCAAAAGCTTTAATGATGTGAAAATCAATTATATATTTTAGAGGCCGTATCCCTCGGCTTCGTGGATCAACTAGTCCACCCTTCAAAATTATACTTATACGTAGCGAAAAAAATACTTTATTCACTTTTTAACATCCTAAGAGAATGCATAAGCGTCCCCAGGGGACACCTAAGACTATGCAAGACCCTAAATTTAACTTATATGATATATATATGGAAAATGATATTTTACGTGGTTTTGAAAGTAGTGATTAAGCTTTTTAGAAAAGAAAACATGATGTCTATGTTTTAGATATAATAATTGTTTTTTATAGGTTTTAAAGTAACTAGTAACCTAAAATAAATCATCCCAGGAGCAAGTTTAATGAATCTCAAAAACAGAAAACACTAACAGTGTAAGCAAGCACAAAGTATCAAAAAGAGAAACCACTAGTGGGCGTCACCAACTGACACGAACCCACTGGTGAGTAGGTATGTCTATACTACAAGTCTAAAGAAAAGCTACCTCCCAAACAAGAGCAATTGAGAACCACAAAAGCAGCTAAAATGCTAGAAAATCTCCAGGAGCAAACTAACCGCACAGTCCGCTAAATACCTGCGCCTGAGGCATTCAAAGAAAAGAACACCTCAGCAAAGCAATTAATCAATAGGAAAATGAAACAAAAGTATAAAGTAGAAGTGAAACAAGTAAGGACAAAGTAAACAGGTGGAGGAAAAATACTCGCCAAAAGTGAGTAAAAAGGGGTACACCAAGTGCACGGATGAAGTCAAGCTTCACAAATCTCTGCTAGAAGGATTAGCAAAATAAATAAATCCTAGCATAAGGCTGGAGCGGAAAGAGTCGCCTAGTACTGGAGATGGACAAAATCAGTAACAAGGGCCTAGGCCGGTGGCAACGGTCCAACCAAGTCTAACAGGCCTAAATATCTCAAGGTGTTGTGGTGGTGGCATCAGTCCAACTCAACCAAACAACCCATATTGTCTTAATAAGACAAGAGGTAAAACAAGGGTGGCGGCATCGGTCCGACCCACCTCAAAATCACATCATACTCCAGCACTAAGTGACTCGGAAAAACCCTTACTGGTAGTTCCATGAACCACCAAGAAGTCAACACTGAACCCTAAACATCTAGAGTAACCCACCTAGGAGACTTAGCTGCCTAGCGGCTGACGGCATTGGTTAACTAGACACGCATCTAACCTTGCATAAATACTTTAAGCTTGAGTACACAAAGCACCACAGTTAATAAAACACTCGATAATTTTATATCATCAGCAGTTATCTTAGGCTAAACTTCCGTATCAAGAGATCTTGCACCTACGAAGTTTTATATACTTACCAAAGAACTAAGCCCATACTTTGTTTATTCAAGCGACTCAATACGAAGTGAAAGAAAGTAACACAATACTAACTGTATTCAAGTAGGTTGATACAACACATGCACGATTAGTTCACTATCAAAACATATACACTTAAATTTAGGGGTTTTTATACCGCACATAAGCATGGGAATTCGACATTACATGCAAACCGGAGGATTAACACTAGATGAAAAAAAAGAGCATGTGATTTGGGGGTTTCGTTACAAATCCTATTTCGGGGCAACTACGGGGGCAAGCTATACTATGATATGTAGGAATAACAAGAAAAGAAAAAAAAAACAAAAATCAGGGCAATAAAATACTGATCTTAATTTCACATACAAGACCAAGGACAACCAACCAATCTCATGGAATCAAGCAACAAAACTAAACATGGAAACGTTACTTTGGCAAGTGGTTACTTGCCTAGGCTTAGGAAAAATTCAGCCAACAGCACCCCTCCCAAAAGGACAAGATCGCAGCCACAACCTCCAAAAATCTGGACAAGAAAAACTGGGCGATTAAAGCAAGGAAAGAACAAGAACTCTCAACACCCGATTGGAAAAGGAGATGGTGAAATCCCAGAATAGTTACCTCGGAATGAAGGTCTAGCCTAGAGGAGTTCGGATCCGGCCTCAAACCGCGATTTCGAGCGGATCTGGGCGGTGAACGGGCGGTCGGAGCAGCGCCGGGACTTCCGCCTGTTTTTCTTCCGCTCGGGTCCTGCAGACAGCCGTCGGGTTTGGGGGGGGGGAAAGAACTCCTAAACCTAATGAAACTCTATATATATATATATATATATATATATATATATATATATATATATATATTCATATCCTAATTAACAAAACCCTAACCTAACTTAGTTGGCTTAAGCATAAAAGCAACCCCTAATCGATCCTATTAACTAAACACCAAGTAATCCACTATATATATATCATCTCATATAAATTAACACCTATATGTACATTAATACTTTTACTTACACACACATATATATATATATATATATATATATATATATATATATATATATACATACTAACACATAAACATAGACACGCACACGTAAATTATTAGAACCTTGCACGTCTAAACCACGCGATATGCCCTAAATGCGCAAACATGTAAATACGCTCACATAAATGACGACTTGCTAACTAGCAACCGTCGAAATGACGCGAAAATTAACGCTCTCGGATTCCGAACAAATCCGCGTCGTAGCTCAACACTCGGGCTACGAAAACATCGGCGAAGTCGGGCACAACCTCCGACGACCACACACTCGGGCTAACCTCACCCGAAGCCAAAGCACAAGGATTCCCTAAGAGGCTCAGCCGGGCCTCCAAAACAGACGCCGGCTAGCTGGGGAAACCAAACAACAGCCTATAACCTCTAAGAACACGTAATGAGGTACTCTAACAACGACACGAGCCGGAAATGCCCCAACGTAACGCCACACGATGATTTAAACAATTGCCGAAAAATCGGGGGCGTTACAGCGGCTACTATTGTGGTGTGGTTTTTTGAAGTGGTGTTGGGTTGTAGGTTGAGGTAGTGAGGGAACTTATACACGCTTCCAACAGAAATGACTTCTTCTTTTCTTTCTTGCTTAGTTCCTCGATCACACCTTGCAGCCACACACCTTCACATGCCCCTGCACAGAGAGCCATGTATTCAACTTCAGTTGTGGATAACGCCATCATTTGATGTTTTCTAGAACACCAAGAGATAGTGATAGACCCATAAAAGAATACATATGCACCCATGCTTCTTCTATCATCGAGAGATCCCGCCATTCTAAATCACAGTAGCCTATTAGAGAGGGATTTTGGTCCTTTTGGTAAAGCAGCCCAAAATCATTCATCCCCATGATGTAGCAGAGGATTCGTTTCACATCATTCAAGTGAATCTTGGATGACATGCTTACGAAACAAGAGAGCAAATTAACTGCATGCTCTAGATCTAGTCTCGTCTTTATCAAATACATCAAAGACCCAATCAAACTTCTGTACTTTTCTTCATCTGCGTTTTCTTGTTCTGTTTGACACTTGCTGAACTTTTCACCAGTTGGCATTGGGGTGACACATGGATTGCAGTCTTCCATGCTGAACTTCTTTGAAGTTCAGTGGCATATCTCTCTTGAGATATGAAAATATACCCTGCAGATTTTGTATTTGCATGCCAACTAAAAATCGAAGAGGGCCAAGGTCAGTCATTTTGTATTTAGTTTTCATTTTCATTTTGAATTCTTCTATTGCTGATATGTAAGCTCCAGTGATATCAAGTCGTCTACATAGAGACAAGCAAATATCTTGGACTCATCCTGTTCAGTCGTGATGAAGAGTAAAGGTTCCGGTTTGTTGGACGTGAATCCTTCCTCCCAGAAGTAATTTGTGATATTAGAATATTAGGCCCTTGTCTCCTGTTTGAGCCCATAAAGGGATATATGTAGGCGATACACATTCCCTTCATCTCCTCTCTTCTTGAAACCATTAGGCTGATCGACATAAGCCTCCTCATTGAGGACACCATTTAGAAAGGCTGATTTGACGTCCAATTGGAATATATGATAATTTTTGTTTGCCATAATTGCTAAAAGTAGCCAAATGGTGTCCATGCGAGCCACCAAAGCAAAGGTTTCTTCAAAGTCCTTTCCAAAACATGGTTGTAACCTTTAGCCACAACTTTTGCCTTATGCTTGATGACTTCACCTTTCTCATTATGCTTCAATTTGTAAATTCACATTACTCTAATGATGTCTTTGTTCACAGGTCTCTTAACAAGACTCAATGTGTTCTTCTTCTCTATTAGCTCCATTTCTTCTTGCATTGCTCTTATCCGAGCTCTATCTTTGGATGCTTCCTGATAGTTGGATGGAGTTTCACGGAGGAGGACAACTTCTATTTCATCATATATTTCTCGAATCGATCTAGTTTTCAAGGGATGTGAGGATTCATAAAGTTCCTTTGTGACAATCTCTTTACTATGCTGATTAAAATCAACAGATGTAGATCATTGTCCTCTTTTATATCATGGATGGTGTTTTGAATGACCTCAAATGGGACTTGACATGGGTCAGTGATGGGATGCTGATCTGATCCCCAGTCAATTTTTTCTTCTTCATGAAACACAACATATCTTGACACTATAAGTTTCTTTGTTAGGGGCTTAAGTTGACGATATACCCTCCTATCATCATTGTACCCAATATGATTACATTGGGTACTTGTTTGATCCAACATTTCTATCCTTTCTTTTAGTATGTGAGCAAGAGCCACACATCCAAATATCCTCAAGTGACCTATGGTTGGTTTTTTATTTATACAACATTTCATAAGGAGTAATGTTTTCAAGAGATTTTGTAGGAACTCTATTCAATAATATATCACTGTAGAGGCAGATTCTCCCCACAAAAATTTTGGCAGCCCCTTATGGAGTAGCATGGAATGAACCATTTGAACAATGATCTTGTTTCCGTTGTTGGGTACATTGATCACAATGTCCCAGATTTGAAGAAAGCCCATGGGACAATGGTATACACATGATTGTATCTGATGCATGCTTTAAGTTCAATGTATGCAGGTTGTTCTTTGTTACATTGATTAGACAGGTAGTATGAGTCACAATGACAAATGTACTCAAGATAGGATACTCGCAAAGCAGAAATCTGTTCAAGTCCAGAAGCGTTGAGTGATTGCAGTTCACTCAATGTCAAGAGACTATAATCATTGACTGAAGCTCAAGTAGTCAAAGCCTCAGGGTTGCTGTCTGGAAATCTATCTAAGGACAAAAGCATTGAGTGAATATAGTTCACTCAACACCTCATCAAGAAGCAAGGCCAACGATAGAAGCATTGAGTGAAGAAGATGCACTCAACGCCTTCATTCAGAAAAAATCAACTAAGTCAAGAAGCGACGAGTGATGAAGGCTCACTCGACGCCCGAGCTGTTAGACTATAAAAGTCTATTTGCATTGAGTGATGAAGGTTCACTCAATGCCTGAAGATACAGAATTCAGCTATATACTTTTGCGTTGAGTGACAAGGCTTCACTCAACGCCTGTGCAGTTTGTCTGGAACTTAATAAGTCCACAGGAGCTGAGTCATGCTGACGTCAACAAAAATTCAAATATATCGGTTTTTTCTTACTAGAAGACAAAAGGCACCGCTTGCCTTTAGTACTGCAGTTAATGAAAAAGTTGTGTTGCAGTTGCCCATTCTGGTGGTCCACACTGCGCATAGAGCCGTTGGACAGCGGGATACAAAAGCAGAGTTCTGAGAAAGACGAAAATAAGTTTTTGTAAAAAGTTTTTTTGGTCATCTTCTTCCTCTCAACAAAGTTGAACCTTACCAAAAACTTGCTCTAAAGTTAGTCTATGAATCACAGACAAAGATTGTTATTGAAGAAATTTTTCACTGAATAATAAATCAACTTTAATAGCAAGGTCAAAAAGCTTTATTACTGAGTAAGAAGAAACCATACTATGCAGTTACTTTTCAGCACTAACAGGACAACCTTAAAGATCCATTCCTAGTCCTGTGAAGAAGAAAGAGCTGAATATACTCAATTCAGAAAGCAGGCTCAGAGAATACTTTCTGAAAGTCTTTAGTTTCAAGAATAGCTAACACCTAGAGGGGGGGGGGGGGGTGAATAGGTTTCAAGCTCTAAGTTAGACCAAGAAGGGGTAGTTTGGTCAAGATGCCCTTTGTGGTATTGGGTAGCCAAATCACCTCAACAGAGGTTGATACTTGGTACCCTGATGTGTTATGTCAGTAAACACCCTCCCATGGATTATGGGGTAGATTAGTATAGATTTGCCCTAGGAACCAAGTTCAAACCCTACTGTTGAACTTTGGAAATTTATGAAGGGCATGGGGTGATATGACCTTGGATGGACTTGGTGTGTAGCCCATGTGATCATATGGTGGTGAAATGCCCTAGGAAGGGATTTGGTGGTATTGGTACAATTGCACCCCACTTAAACCACTTAGTAAGTTTTTAGGTCTATACACCTTAGGGAATATTTAATGGGTCTTATGACCTTGGATCTTTATGATATTTTGGTAGGGGTAATGTTATAGTGATATTAACCTCTGTAATTTATGATAGGGTGTTTAGATAACAATAGCTCATCCTTGTAGCTATAACCTTCATCTTGCCCTTTTTAATGATATTGATGTAACTATGGTTTAAATGTCTTAGAATGATTTGAAACTCTAGAAAAACTAATCAAATGTCCTTTAGGTGCACTAGTAAATTATTTGGAATAGTTGAACATTTCATCTTAGTACATCATGTGTAAGGTAAACTAGTGTACCTTACTTTGATAAATAGAGGATAAATACTATAGCTTGCTTGAAAATTGTGTTACTTAGCCAGAGATCTTTTTAGGGCATATAAAAGCTTAGAAAATTATTTCATGTTGTTTAGCTGAGGTTACAAGGATGTTTCTTCACAAAGTGGACCATGATGGATTTTATTGAGACATTTTTCTATATAGTTTACTGACCTTGGAATAGCATGAAACTTAGTCAGTAAGGTTTTATGATCATAAAAAAGCTCTGTTGAGTTTTGTATAATTTTTGGATTAGTATTTATGGTACTTTCTTTATTACCCCTAATTAGTTGAATTACCTTGGCTTAATTATTTTGAGAATAATTCCTTTATGAAAATCTATGAAATTTGGTATTTACTGATATCTTGTAGTCCTATAGTATTCAAATTTTTTATATGGACAGATCTTAAGTAAATTTAGTACTTCATGTTCAAATCACCCATGGATCGATTTTTGGAAAAATTAATTAAATGCCAAATTATTTAGAAAAATTCCAAGTTTTTGGATTTAGGCTAAATGTGTCATGATAGACCCACAATAATTATCTTAGGGCATTTGGAACATAATTTGGAGTACCTCCTATCATGTACATCATATAGCTTAGGTTGGTATGCATTTAGTAAAACTGCGAAAATTATGATAACATGGGATATGGTCATAGGAAGTGGGGAGAAATGCATGCTGATTTGGTAAGATGAAAGAGAGCTTCATTATGAATCATGATGAGGAGAGTGTTGGGTTGGCTGGAGTTAAGAGGTATTCGTGATCGACGAAAGATCGTCCTTTCTGTGGTGGGGGATGATAGGACTTAGTCTTTTTAGACTAACGGTCATTGACCAAATCATTTTAGGGGATCGTGGAGCTGAACTAGGAGACGCAGCCCTAGAGGTCGGTGCGCATGAAGACAGGACAGTCTAGCACTAGAGTCCAGCCAGCAGGGACTTTGAGTGCCGATCATTAGTAGTTATTATAGATTTGCTTTCGCGTTGAGTGACTTGTCATGAGGATCTTGATGTATCGGGCAGGTGCTCTCTTTAGTACTTTGTTATTTCTTTTCTGTGGACTCTCCCTTCGTGGAGACTTATATTATATATATGTGATTCTGGTGGACTAGTTTCATTTTACTCATGTACACTTATTCTACTCTTCTGTGATCGGTATGGCCGGCAGGATCGGCATTTTGTAGTGACGACCTTCCCAGGTGTGTTGGTGTCACTGCAAAGTGGCGGTTCTGAGCATAAGGCCCCGGTGGTTTAAAAGAAAAAAATGGGGTCGTACAAACTGGTATCATAGGAAACCTCGATCGGAAAAGTAGAAGTCCAGTAACCCTGGGTCACCCCCGCTCGAGTTTAGTTTGGGGACAAATTAAGCAGCAGAAGCTGTGGTGTGCCCATATGGGGGAATTACATGTAAAAGTCCACTTTGTCCATTAGTTTCACATGCACATCATCTAACAATTGGAATTCTTCTTTGTAGCCTGCGGCAAACCCTGACCCCAGCAGGGATCACTTTAGGCAGCGAATATCTCATCTTATAATTCTTTAGTCAACGAGTTAGACTCAACCCACTAGGACACATGACTAACCATGACAACTTATAGTATGCCCTAGTCAGAAATGGACCTTCGGTATGAAATTGGTTAAGGTAAGGAGATACCCAAATAGAATAGAGGAGGACTTTAACACGAGAATGACTACCTAAGCCATAAACTCAGGTGTCCCTACGGTCCCTATCAAGGATTACTCAAACCGGTAGGACTGACTTACGGAGAATTGAGGCCAATAATCTATTAGTAGAATGGCAGAATACACCTTATCTCAAACCTCATGCCATTAACAAGATTACCCGAAGACAACCACCAAGACAAACACTGAGGGTCGGATAAGATTTCAAGTACGGAAGAGACACATTTGGGATTAAGAACATTTTGACCCTGATAAGGTTGTCGTAAATGTAACTTAGAGGGTTTAAAGTATAGAGTATATCGTCAAGTTTCAGGATTGAAACACAAATCTAGGTTTGATGCCCTAGGGATTGTGCACCCAGCTTGGAAGGATATAATATGTAATATCAAAGATACTTAGCCCAAGGTAGGTATGGGCTTATCTTTTGTTTATTGGGGGATTGTATTTTGTTTATTGGGCAAAGTGGTTATGGATTTGGGTTTACCTTAGACCTCTTCTAGAAAACATTGCATCGGTAATATAGTGAAATTGAAGTAAACCGTATTCGATGATACTTGAACGATGCCATGGTAATAAAGAAGAGTAATTACGAGACTTAACCATTACAAGATACAATGTGAATTTGATGACGAGTAGTAAGGTTCAGGATATTTGGGAAGATAAGACTAAATTGCTATGTTGTAACATCAGAAGTATGATAACACTAGGAAATTTGAAAGAAATTAGCAAACAATATATCGAAGACGTATACTTTAGGTACGACTCTGCAAACTTGACTCGGATAGCATCAAGGACCTGAATATATACGTTTGATGACATTATAGTCACGGTTAACAAGAACTCAAAGTACCGAAAGAGAATTGTGTTTACCAGAATGTGTATTTCCACAGAATAAAGAAAGACGTCATGGATTTTGTGACACACATTGAGGTTATCGGCTGGTGAATGACAAGTGCAAAGGTTTTTGGGAACTACTACAGTCACTGCCCGAGTTAAAGTGGAAGTTCGAAGGTATAATTATGAATTTCACATACAGGTTACCACATCCCCACTCCAGACACAATTTTAATTGCAACATCGAGGATAGATTGACCGAGGTAGCTGGGGTCACCCCAATCCAGAAGAAAGCACCTGTTAGCGTTTCATGAGATTTGGGAGTAGTTGTCCGTTATCATGGTGTGCTAGAGACAATCGTGGCAGATCAGAATGAACGGTTTACGCCCAAGGAAAAAAAACAGTCTAGGCTTATCTGGGCTCTCGATTGACATTCAATACAACTCCCTTATAATAACAGTCACCAGTCCAGCATAGGCATGGACCTTTTGAGATATTATACAAACGGAGGTGCAGGACTCCACTATCTTGGGACTAGGATGAGGATCCAAAAGCACTCGGTTCGGAATTTGTGGAGAACCCAGATACCCAGGTGTGACTGATTCGAGATAGGATGCTGAAGGGATAGAGCAGACCGGCCAAGTATTACGATGTGCGACATTGTCAAGTAGAATTTTAGGATGGAGGCCATGGGTTTCTGAAGATATGTCTGATGCATGGAGTCTCACGAGTACGGGGGCGAAAGAAGCTCAGTTCGAGGAATCTGAGGCGTTACATGATACAGGAGCGGATTGACCCATTAGCATACAGACTAGAGCTACCGATGGAGTTAGCTATTTTGCACGATGTCTTCCACATCTACAATCTTAGGAAGGCTCTACTACGGCTAGAACATCAAGTTCTTGGTATAGATGGCTCGATAGCTTTTGATCAATCGGTCCGCTGTGAGCCGGTCAGGATAGATGATACAGCGGTACGTGTCTTGCGACACAAGAAGGTCCCGCTGGTCAAGATCCTATAGAGAAACCATTGGCAGGAGGACCATAACTGGGAGCCACTGGATCTGATGCCGCAGAGGTACCAGGATCTCTCTGTGTAAAGTATGCATTCAACTTCCTATGAGATGTTACATTCAGTTACTCTTAGTAGAAACCCAGCAGCCTAACCTGAATTTCGAGGATGAAATTTTTATTTTTGTTTATTGGGATTTGTAACATCCCATTTCCAACTAGACCTCTAAGAGTGTTTTTTCCATGACTAGGTCATGACAAAACCCTAGGAAGCCCAAGAAGACCAAGTGAGTTTAGACGTGAAGGTGGAAACCACCATGGTCTGCAAATAGTAGAATTCTAATTACGAGCTTAGGGATGACCATAGGGTTTCACCATGACACCATGACCACACCACACCATCACTAACCTCATAGAGGATCTATTAGATCCATGGGGAGCCACTAGGGTTAACTAAAATGGTGAAGTTGAGCAAAGTCAACCCAAACCCTAATAAGTTCAAACTAAGCTCACACATGGTCAACTGACCTCCCCTTGGACAAACGGACCCACCTAGACCTTACCAAGCAATAAGGGATGCCAATGGGTCACCAAGGTGGTTAAGTTGACTCAAGTCAACCACAACCCTAAAAAGGTCAAAGTACCCTAACTAAGGGTCAAGTGACCTCCAAGATGCCCAACCAACCCTACCCAAGTCTTCCTAGACCTTAGGGGGTGCCAATGGGTCACCAAGGACCCATTGGGGTCAACCCAAATAGTCATGTTTACCAAGGTCAACTCTACCCCAAGATTAGGTCAAACTAGCTCAAATGGGCTAACTCAAGCTCAAGCACATTTCCCCCACTTGGGCTAACTTTATTTTAATTAATAATATGAGTTGTGGGGTGCCAATAGGTTGGAGGAGAGATCAAAATTCCGCCATGGTGAGTAGGAGAGAGAAAGCTCCATTTTTTCCTTTAATGGAGGAGAGAGAAAGTGAGAAAAGAGGTCATTCATGGCCAAGGAAGACCAAGGGCCTCTCCAATTGATTCCAAAGGCTAGATATATTTCCCTCATCAGTTTAGAGGAGTTTAACAGCCATGGCCGACCCCCTATGTGGCTAGATGCATGAAATTTTAGTTGGTCGAAATTTCCCATTAATGTCAATAATGGCAATTGAAGCCCTCTTTATCATCTTCAGAGCATCATAAGTAGTGGGTTTAGGCCTTTACATCGTTGCATTTGTTGAAGGATAGAGATCGGGAGGTGGAAACCTTTGGAGCTCGGCGGCCATGGCGCACTACCAGCAAACACTTTAGCAAGCACGGTTAAAGGTCCTCCCCTATTCCTCTCTTCGTGGGCTAGCATCTTAGATCTTTTAGGAGAGAAATCACTCAGAAAAATGGAGAACAGTGTGCACGATCAGTGGTGCATGACCAGTGGTCGTGCGCACTGGATCCCATTATCGTGCGCACTGGATCCAATGCCGAGCTTATCGACCTACCGCCAGCGGTGTCTCTTCCGCCGGGCGTTAGCTTCCAGCGACTCTAGGTCTAAAAACTGGGGTGTTACAACTCCTCCCCCTTTACAAGAAATTTCATCCCCGAAATTAAACTTCATATAAGAAGACATCAAGAAAAATGATTGCAGCAAATAAAATAACCATTTCTAATCAGGCAAGCAGCCGAAAACTATATTGCAATGCCTCAAAACACCGTTGCTACATACCAGTTACTGTTTCAAATTAGCATTACACAAATAACTCGAGATAGTCCTCACGCATTGCTTGCTCATGCTCCCAAGAGAACTCGTCACGCCCGCAGTTATCCCAACGCACCTTCACGAGCTTAACTTATTTGTTCCGCAACTGCCGAACTTTTGCATCCTCTATACTAACTGGAGGAACTCGCGTCCTCAAGTCCTCTTCTATCAGCACCGATGCCGATTCGATCACCACACTAGCCTCCACTAAGGCTTTCCTCAAGACGGAGACATGGAAAATATCGTGTAATCCACTTAGCTCTGTGGACAACGCCAACAGGTGCGCTGCTTCTCCCACCCGTTCTATAACCTCGAAAGGTCCCAAAAACCTCGGACTCAACATCTTGAGTCGTCGAATCCGCAAAACACCTTTGAACGGCTTGATCTTTAGATATACCCAGTCGACTACCGTGAACTCCACCTTCCTGTGGAGAGCATTAAAATATTTTGCTTGTCGATCTTGAGCAACCTTCATGCGCTCTTGAATGGTTCACACCAACTCGCATGCATCAGCTACCACTTCTTTTCCCAAAAGTTTGGTGTCTCCCGCCTCTGTCTAAGACATCGGTGTTCGACACCGCCTCCCATACAAAGCTTCGTACAGTGCCATCTTTATACTTGCTTGGTAACTGTTGTTATAAGAGAACTCTACCATGAAGAGGTGATCCTCCCACTTCTTTCTGAAGTCAAGAGTACACATCCTCAGCATATCCTCTATAGTACGGTTCGTTCTTTAGGTTTACCCATCAATTTGAGGATGGAAAGCCGTACTGAACTTGAGCTACGCGCCCAGACTCTTCTGAACCAACCTCCAGTCCTTGGACATGAACCGCCCATCGCGATCACTAACTATACTCTTAGGAATTCCATGTAGTCGTACGATGTTGCGAACATACAACTCTACTAGCTTCTCCACGCTGTCCTCTTTTCGATTTGGGATGAAGTAAGCCACTTTGGTCAAGCGATCCACAATCACCCAAATCGCGTCATTACCCTGCTACGACCTAGGTAACCCATGTACAAAGTCCATGGAGATGTCATCAAATTTCCACTTGGGAATAGGAAGAGGCTTCAGGAACTCTCCCAACTTCTGACACTCGGCCTTCACTAAGGCATAAGTTTGGCACCGACTAACGTACAAAGCTACATCTCGCTTCAAACCAGGCCACCAAAAGGATTTCATCATATCCAAGTACATCTTTGTACTGCCCGGGTGAATGGAGTACTTTGTGAAGTGAGCCTCAAACATCAACTCCTCACGGAGCTTGCCGAACTGCGGTACATAAATCCTTCCGTCCTTCCTCAGAATCCCATCAATCAACTCACAGGAACTACTGTCGCCCTATTGAGCCTCCACCATGTATGGCTAGAACTCGCTTCCCGAATACGATCAGACAAATCGTTCTGCATTTCAATCCAGTTCAACCGAGCCACGCTAGACTCGCCTCTTGCTACACACTCCATGCCAAGGGACTCCCAGTCCCGCATCAACCGCTCATCATGAACTTCGATCCAACTCCCTTGACAAGAACATTTCCTACTCAAAGCATCTGCCACCATGTTGGCTTTGCCTGGCGTATACTGAATCGCCACTTCATAGTCTCCAAGGAACTCGACCCATCTGCACTGCCGCATATTCAAGTCCTTCTGATCTAGAAGATACTTCAGACTTTTGTGATCCGTAAAGATCTCCACTTTCGCACCATACATATAGTGCTGACATAACTTCAAAGCAAAAATTACCGCCGCCAACTCCAAATCATGGACGGGGTAATTCCTCTCATGAGGCTTTAGATGTCTAGATCCAAAAGCTATCACGCTGGCATGTTGCATCAACACGCAACCCAAACCGCATATAGATGCGTCACTAAAAATCTGAAATCCTTCGGTCCCTTTAGGAAGGATTAGGATTGGAGCTGCCATTAGCCTCCCATTTAGAGTGTCAAACGCCTGACTGCACTCCGGAGTCCAAATATACTTCTGGTATTTACGGGTTAGAGAGGTGAGGGGTAGGGCTATCCGCAAAAAGTTTTCCACAAACCTTTTATAGTACTCGGCTAGTCCAAGAAATCTTCAGACTTCCGCCACGGTACTCAAAATTGGCCAATCTCTGATGGCTTCAACTTTTGCCGGATCCACCGCCACCCCATCACCACTAATCGCATGGCCCAGAAAATGCACCTTCTCCAATCAGAACTCGCAGATCGAGAACTTTGCATAAAGCTGGTTCTCTCTCAACACTTGCAAGACCACTCTCGGGTGAGTCTCATGCTCAGCCTCCAATTTGGAGTACACTAAGATATTGTCAATGATGCCCACTACAAACGAGTCCAAGTACTCCCAAAATACTCGATTCATCAAGTCCATGAATACGGATGGCGCGTTCGTCAACCCGAACGACATCATCGAGAACTCAAAGTGACCATACCTCGTAGCAAAAACTGTCTTGGGTATGTCCTGATCTCGAATTCGCAATTGATAGTACCCTGATTTCAGATCCAACTTGGAATACACCACCGACCCCACCAACGGGTCGAATAGGTCATCTATGCAAGGAATCAGCTACTTATTCTTGACAGTCAATTTATTCAACTCTCGGTAGTCTATGCACAACTGCATACTACCATCCTTCTTCTTTACGAATAGCACTGGTGCGCTCCATGGTGAAGAACTGGGTCTAATATACCCTTGCTCTAACAGTTCCTGCAACTGTACTTTGAGTTCGGCTAACTCCTTTGGTTCCATCCTAAAAGGAAGACGTGACACCAGGCTAGCCTCCGACACTAACTCAATCGATAAATAAATCTCTTATCGAGGAGGTGCTCCAGGAAGCTCCTCAGGGAACACATCCTCATACTCCGCCACTACTGGCACTTCCCTAAGTGATAACTTAGAAAGGAGAACCTCCAACAATGCTACAAGAGCTACTCCCCCCTGGTTAACTGCCCGCACCAACTGCATGGCCGAAATCAGGGAAAAGGCTGATCCACTGAGGCCCTAAAACTTAACTTCTGACCGCCCTTCACCCCTCAGGGTCACCACCTTAGACAGACAGTCAATACTAGCATGTTGCTTTGCAAGCCAGTCCATTCCCAAAATGACATCGAACTCCACCAATGGTAGAACCGCTGCTATCACCGTGAATTCAACCCCGCCTAGATTCCAACAAATGTGCCCCTTTACCCCGGTGGTCATGGATGACCCATTGGGCATGCGCACCTTCAGTTCTACGTCCGCCGAGAAAGACTCGACTCCAATTCTCCAGATAAAGCTTTCCGCAAGAAAAGAGTGCGACGCACCCGTATCAAACAATACCCTTGCAGGGTATCCAGAAGGCAACGAACATAAACAGTCTTGAAAGTATGAAGTAGAAGGTTAAATTTAAACTTTCTCATACCTATTACCACATCGGGTTGGTGGATCGCTTCCTGCTGCCCAAGGTTATAAGCCCTTAGCTGCACAGGTTGGAACCGAGAAGCGCTGGACTGAGCCATCGTTTCTTTCTCTGCGGCACTGGGCCGGAGCACACAGACTGCTCCTATCTTGGCTCCTGCTCAGCACCTCCTTGAATACAAAAATGAGCTATCTGCCCCACCTTGCCACAATTAAAGCACGTCGGTGGTCCCTTAAAGCGAGATCCTCCGGATGTTAAGTTGCTTTTCTCACTGGACTTGAAAGGATGATGCTTTTTCTTCCATCTATTCCCTTCAGACTTCCCTTGGGATTGAGAAGGCTTCCCTTCCCCTTGTTTGGCTGCAAAACCTTTATGATGTTGGGTTAGCTCCAAATCACACTCCAGCGTTCTGGCCGCCTCAACCAGCTCGTTGAAACCAGGATTCTTCATGGCGATGAGGGGTTGTCTCAGATTCTCCCTTAGCCCATGGTAAAAGAGGTTATACCTCTCCTCATTGTATGTCATAGTCGTTCCTGCATAACAACCTAGCCGAGTAAACTCTTGAACGTACTCGTCCACCATCTTATCCCGGTTCACCAAGTGCATAAATTGTCTTTAAAGGGCCAACCTTATCAAAGCAGGAATGTACATCTTTAGGAAAGCATTCCCAAACTCTTCCATAGACGGGGTGCGTCCAGGAAACTGGCGGACGCTATGGATCACCCACCATAACTTCGTGTCTCCCTCCAACATAAAGGTCGCAAAAACAGATTCCTTTTCCTTCGGCATCTCTGCCGCCCTCAGAAGTTCTTGTAGTCATGCCCACCAATCCTTCGCAATAGCCGGCGTGCCGACTCCCTTAAATGTTGGACGATGTAAGCTCCTAAAATATTTCATCTACCGGTCCCCATGCTCGGCAACCACCCTTTTGGCCAACGGTTCTGCTTGCCTGGCTTCTCCACTCGACACGGCCGTCGCTATATTCGTGGTAGCAGGAGTTGCTACCTAAGCAACATGGGTTGCAACTTGTGATGCCGCTGCAGCTTGGGCTGCCACCATTGCTTCTGCAAGCATGCGACAAAAATCGGCCGGGTTTGCACCCATGCCCAAAGGTCCCTGAGTAGTAGCGCTGCTTGCCGAAAGCTCTTCTCTTGGCCTCGACGTCCCCGCCTCGTTGCTTGCACTCTTAACAAATGCAAGGTAATAAGAAATCAGTCTCTAATTACAAGACTCAAACATAAGGACACTCACGGTCCCGCGATACTCCTATGTGGATAACTTCTATATGGAATTTGTTTAGGACATTCGTCCACGAAGACATACCTTGGACACTAACCTGGCTCTGATACCAAATTGTAACACCTCCCCTGTAATGACCATATAATATGGGTCCGGCCGGGGCCCCACAACATACGGATGCCACAGCTTTAGCTTTAAAAGATGATATTAACTACCCAACTCAAAACTCAGAATATAGCAACAGTAAAAACACATCAACAAAACCAGAAGTTATCCACTACCAAACAAGAGTATCAAAATGGCCTTAAGGCCTTACACAAAATAAGTCCAAAACAAAAATGACAACAAGGTCAAACATCAACGTGAAAAAGCACTCCTAGGATTCCTCGGCATGCAAGCCGGAAATACCAAAAACATGGAGCATCACAGTCATGAAGAAAACAAGCTAGTAAGCATGATAATCACTTCATGAGGCTTAGGCTTTTTCGGCTGGCGCACTTGCTCCTGCCCACGATCCTTGCCCTTTAAAAATTTATGGTAACGTGGGTTAGCAAAGGCTGACCTCTACTATATATCCAACACATCTCCTCCTTGCCGCCCCTAACGGACCCCGGGGTACACCTCCAACCTGCAAGTCAGCACTTCGTATGCCATATACATAAACATGTAAAGCTTTAAAAAACGGTTTAGATGTCTCAAACAACAAACATGTTTTCTATGTTGAACATATAATCAAAGGGGTCTACTATGCAGCATATATGCAAACTCGGGCTTCACCCAAGGTACCCTATCACATATGCATCTAACACATCATCATAATAACTGGGTACTTCCAATTTCCACATTGGCGTCAAGCCGCAAACAAAAGGGTATTGCAATTCCCCTAACAGCATACAAGCTGCCACACAGAAATGTTGTCAAGGCACCACCCGCTCGTAGGTCTTAGACTCGGGCTTGCCTGCAAACCCTGACTTCTCACATCAGGTTTCCGTCTCACACACAGACCGATTCTAAGAACCCTTGCTGTACCCCACCCACTCGTGGGCTTCATTGCCTGGGTTTGTCCTATGTGTGGCATTCTCGTCAGTCTCATAAAAGGGGACTAGTCTCGCAGGGACACTCTCCCCACATGACTTGCACGTCACGGGAGAGCCAGCCGACCACTGAGACAAAGCCTCACCTTAGCACATCACAATCCATAGCCTTTCCTACCCTAATCCCTCATTCGTACTGCAACGTTTCCGCGCTCTAAAGAAACCATCTACCGCCAACGCGGAGCTAACCCTCTTTGGTTCCGGCTACAAGTACTCACTCGAAAAAAGGGGAAAACACATACATCACAAACGACCTCTTGACGCAATGGATTTATACAAAATCCTTAAGGCTCGCTATACAGCATCACCGAGTCGGACTAACGGTCGCGACTATGGCTTCACCAACAATTCCTAATACACTAACATAGCAGATCTCTAATGCAAATCATGTCGGGGATGGACAAAAAGACCCGGTTGTTCCTCTTGAACCATGGCGAACCAAACCCCTCTCATTTGAGAGATTTGGTGCCCAAAAGCTTGAAAATAAGAAAGAAAAGAGATGTTATGCACTCATCCTACAAACCGAGAGGAGAAAATGTCGTTACCTTATGACCTCTCTTCCTAGCCATGGAATCCTTGCTTTGAACGGATTGACACGAGCGCCTCCACGCCCTCTCCACGGATCCGGTCTCGGAATGATGATCAGAGCTCCAAAGCTTCGTCAATGGAGGTGGAATACCTTCTCCTTCCTCCTCACTTTTCCTCCTCTCCACCCTAACTCACTCTAGAAGATGAGAAATGAGGGGAAAGACCCTCTCAGCCCTAAAAAAGTCATTTGGGCGGAAGATCCTGGCCCTTGGATTGGGTTTAAGTAAGCATCGGACGGCCACGAAAGAAAAATGATGGACCTGCACCTGTCCACACGATCAGTGGTGCACGACCAGTGGTCGTGCGCACTGGATCCCATGATCGTGTGTTTAACACTGGCAGAACTATAGAACAAATGGGACCAAAGTGCAAGAGCAGTGGCACACGACTAGTGGTCATGCACACTAAGTCTAATGGTCATGAGAACTCGGAAAAATGGAGAACAGTGCACACGATCAGTGGCGCACGACCAGTGGTCGTGTGCACTGGATCCCATGATCGTGCACGCTGGATCCAATGCCGAGCTTATCGACATACCGCCAGCGGTGTCTCTTCTACCGGGCGTTAGCTTCCAGCGACTCTAGGTCTGAAAATTGTTGTGTTACACATCGTGCATATGTAACCAATTGGCCCGTGTAGGGGACCTACAGCTCAGAGAATCTGCCACAACGTTCCCCTTCCCAGGACATAATGAATCTTGTATGTATAATCCCCAATGAGCTCCATCCACCTACGTTGACGCATGTTTAGATCCTTCTGCTCTATCAGATACTTCAAGCTCTTGTGATCTGAATATATATCGACCTTAACCCAATATAGATAATGCCTCCAAAGCTTGAGAGCGAATAGCACAGCGGCCAACTCCAAATCATGGACCGGCAAATTCCTCTCATGGACCTTCAACTGGCGCGATCCATAAGCTATCACCTTCTTATGCTGAAGAAAAACACAGCCTAATCCAATCCCATAGGCGTCACTCTAAATCTCAAAGCCCTCTAAACCACATGGTGAACATAAGATTGGAGCCGTGGTCAGACGACATTTTAGTTCTTCGAAAGCTTGTGCGCACTCCGGCGACCAAATGAACTTCTGATCCTTCCTTATCATGGTAGTGAGGGGCAGTGCTATCAGCAATGAGTTCTCCATGAAGCGCCGGTAATAGCCGAGAAGCCCCAAAAAACTACGGACTCCCGAAATAATAGACAGTGCAGGACACTCCCGTATCGCAGCTACCTTCACCAGATCTACTACAATTCCTCACCGCTAACCACATGACCAAGGAACGCTACCGAGGACAGCCAAAACTAACAATTGGAGAATTTGGCATACAATTGGTTCCTCCTCAGTGTCTCCAAAACCATATGAAGATGCTTGAAATGATCCTCCTTGCACTGTGAGTACATCAGAATATCATAGATGAAAACTATCACGAACTGGTCGAAGTACTCTCCGAACGCCCGGTTCATCAAATCCATAAACACGGATGGCGCATTCGTCAGCCCAAACGGCATGATGGTGAATTCGTAATGCCCATAACGTGTGCTGAAAGCCATCTTGGGAATGTCACATTCCCATATTCTCATCTGATAGTACCCGAATTTCAAATTTAGTTTTGAGTACACAGTCGACCCGACCAGCTGGTCGAACGGATCATCAATCTTCGGAATCAGATATCTATTCTTCTTTTTCAGCTTATTCAACTCTCGATAATCGATACACAATCGTTAACTTCCGTCCTTCTTCTTATCAAAAAGGACTGGCAGCTCCAAAGCGATGAACTTGAACGCGCGTACCCTTGATCTAACAGCTCTTGTAGCTGTACCTTCAATTCCGCAATCTCCTTAGGCGCTAAGCAGTACGGGGAGCGTGACACAGGCTTGGCGCCTGACACTAGCTCGATGGTGAAGTCGATCTCACGCTGAGGTGTGGCTCCGAGGAGATTTTCAAGGAAAACATCAGGAAACTCTAATACAACCGGGATATTATCCAGACCTGTCTTGGGCTTCGAAGCCTCCACTAAAGTGAAAAATAGCTCTGTACCACTACGAACTGCCTTAACCACTTGGACAACAGACATCAAAGTCTGTCTCGATCCCTTCATGCCAGAGAATATCGTCTCCTGCTTCTTATCCGCACCCAATCTGACCACCTTGCGATTATAATCAATGTACGCACACTGCTCTGAGAGCCGGTCCATGCCAAAGATTACATAAAACTCCACTATCGGTAGTAGCGATGCTTGCATGTCAAATTCTTGACTCTCAATCCATACCTTCACGCTACAAACTCTATCCGCGCTCATAGAACACCTGTTAGGCAGCAGCACATTCAATTTATCCATTGTCATCGAAGAAGGCACTCTGATGCATGATACAAATTCCTCGGACAAAAATGAGTGCGAAGCTCCCATATCAAACAGTGCTCTTACCGGAAAATTTAAGATCAAAACAAAGCCTAGCATAATAAGTAACATGCTAACGTGCATAAGGCAACAAGTATGTAAAGCTAAACGTGCTATTCAATGAAATCATACTTGTCACCACATCAACAGGCTTTATGGCCTCCTGCTAGACAAGGTTGTAAACTCTAGGCTGTGCTGGAGCGTAGCGGGATGCTGTTGACTCCACCGCCTTTCCCTTCTCTACATAAGTTGCTATAGGCTTCGTCTTTGACTTCGAGCGCCCACTCCAACAGTTTCGAGCATAATGACCCTGTTCGTCATAATTATAGCAAGTAACCAGGCCTCACACTATACTAACTCCAGACATACCCTGGCTGGACCCGAAGTCCGAGCCTTCTTGTTCCACTTATGAAACCCACACATTGACGAGCTCGGAACCTTGAATTCTGACTTCTTTGAGCTTGAGTCCTTCTTCTCCTGAACTCTCTTCATACCTTTCTCCAGAGATTGGGCGGTATTGACCAGATTTAGGAAAACCTGCGTGATCGGCCCCGAGAGCAGTAGCATTAGGTCATCACGCAGACCCTCGTAAAACCGGTTGGTCTTACGCTCCTGGTCAGCAAAAGTAACGCTAGCATAACGACCCAACCTCGTGGACTACTGTAGATACTCATCAACACTACTATCTCCCTGCATTAGCCTCTGGAACTGATTCTTTATGTCGATTCTCTGCGACGATGGGAGGTATCTAGCCAGGAATAACCTCGAGAACTCGTCCATCGAAACATCAGTGAGTTGTCTTCCAACCAAGAGGTGCAAATCTAGCACTTCCCACCACAGTTGTGCATCTCCATCCAACAGGAAAGCGGCTATGGTTGAATTCTGCCATTCCTCCATTTCAATCACTCTCAGGACTCACTGAACACGAGAGAGCCAATCCTTCGCCTGGGTTGGGGTTCCAGTCCCCGTAAATACTGGAGGATTGAAGCTCATCACAAGTTTAAGCTGTCTTTTTGCTGCTCTTCCCTTCGCCAAAGGTTCTACAGCCACTCTTTCCACCACTCCATGCTTTGCAGCACAAAGCGGTACCTGCTCCATAATAGGGGCAGGAGGTTGTGCTTGCCTCCCTGGATGGGCATTTATCATGGCAAACACCGCCTCAGCATCAAGTCTTATCTTCTCTACCGAAGAAGGTGTTGCAGGTGCATAATTGGGTGCACTGCTTTCTGCAGAGTGTGAACGTTCCGATTATCCATCACCACTCCTGGTCACCTATTATTGCAGGACACACTAATAAGTGACCAAAAACATTGCAAAAAACAAGCATAGGAGCACGCAGGTTCCTCAAACAGCAGGTTCCTCAAACATGTGTATTTTCCATTCCTAAGTGGACATTCATGAGTTCTTTTCATGTTATAACGATGATGCACGTGACTGTGCTCACCACCCATTAAAACGATTTCGTCCATGAATTCTCCTAATAAAGACCAAAACCATAGTCTAATACCAAATTATAACATCCCCATCCGTCACGTGGGATATAATAGAAGGTCCGGCCGGGGCCCCACGCCATATTCCACAGACAGTCAGCGGAGTTACAAATTAATACCAAAATTATTAAGACACCAGATCGGAACCTAACATAGAGAATTCTAGCGGAAGATTTTAAATATGTTATAAGAACCCATCACAGAACATGAATGTCCACTATAACCCAAATCACGAATGAAAGAACAAATACACAAAGTGTCTTGGCCTTATGGCCTTACAACATTCTGCTTGAATTAAAGTGTTTTATATACTTCGGCACGCAGGACGAATATACATGAAAACAAATAAAAGTAAACACTAGATCTGGCCTTTGTGGGTCAGCACAGCTTCAAGAGCTTTAGCCCGTTACTTGCCACTTGGCTCACCTGTTCCTGCAAGAACAATCCACCGAGCGGTGGCAAAACAAAGCAACGGTCAACTAAAGCTGACCAAATTATAACGACCCCGCCCCCTTACTCGGGGCGGCGGAGCTCCTTCCCTGAAAATTATTTTCAAGACCAAAAAATAGCAATGAAAGTGCAATTTAAGCACACATCACCACATGCGTAGGCAAGAATGACAACACCCCGGACTCTCAGGGCAAATACTCGGTGTCCGGACAAAAACCTGGGATGCACCAACATTCTCTAGATGGAAACAACTATGAGCATTTTGGTAGTCATTACGGCCTGAGCATGGCCTAAGACCCGTAACTAGGTCTATGACAGGTAACACTACCCACAGACGCACCACATAGCTACTGGGTAGGTTCGACCCTTTCCCGTTTCTCACATCGCCGGGTAAAATCTACCGCGATGCGGGTTTGCCTCCCCATTCCAATTTCTCCAATTATTACATAACCCCGTTATATTATACAAATGGCTCTTGGTCCATCAAGATGGGCTCGCAAAGCTCTTAGCACCAAATTACAGGCCCCAGGTCTCCATGACTCAGGTCACAATCACTAGCCCTAGGTGTCTCCATGACACAAGCTACGATCACTACTCCCAAGGAGCTATCGCCGACGGTATAACTATCGCCGCACGGTATCTGGCAAAAATACAATTCTGCCCAATTTTCCGAGTGCTCCTTGCAGTTAGTCCTCAAGGTTCCCTGCAGCAATCTACCGTGTAGAAACCAAAAAAACAAACATCACGGAGTATTCTCCGACAAATACAAGCATAATGAAACATCACTAATCTAGACTAACCCGTCCAGTTGGGCTTCACACACAATGCCTCTGTTCGTACTTTGATTCCGAACTCCAAATTCAAAAATTACGGGGATATACCGTATCTACCCGAAGGAAAACCTCACACTCACCGCACACTCGCGGGAGTGTGAGGTTTGATTCCGAACTCTAAATGAAAAAATTACGGGGATATACCGTATCTAGCCGAAGGAAAACCTCACACTCACCGCACACTCGCGGGATTGGTAAAACCTCACCAATCCAGACCAACCCATCCAGTTGGGCTTCACACATAATGCCTCTGTTCGTACTTTGATTCTGAACTCTAAATGCAAAAATTATGGGGATATACTATATCTACCCGAAGGAAAACCTCACACTCACCGCACACTCACGGGAGAGGGTTTTCTATGCAAAAGGAAGAGGACTTCACATGTCCAAGTTGAGAATCGTTACCCTTTGTGCTCTCTTTGGTGCCATGCCAAAAGTATAGATGGATGAACGCGGCCGCAACGACCTTGCCTCCATAGATCAGAACTCGGCTTGCGAATCAGAGCTTCATAACTTCAACAACGGCGAGATCACTCTGCGGCGCCGCTGCTTCTCCTCCAAGAAGAACATGCCTACACCAAATCTAAAAGAAAATGAAGTGAAAACGGCCAAACATGCATATATAACAAGCTACCACCACGAGGTACCTAGCTAACGCCGCCCTGTATCTTAATTCAATGCCTTGTTTCGAGTGAAACCGTCCAAACCCTCCAATCACAGGCCGACACGTGGCCACGTCATTTCAAAAACCCTATTGCCGCGCGATAGAACGCTAATACAGAGTGATAGAGAGCATCAATTATGACTACTATCGCCAGTGGTAACACAATTGTCGGGCGATAGCTTCCCGAGAGGTCCGCCAGATTAAATCTCTGGCTACCGCAGCGCGGTAAAAACTTTCCGTCATGTAGTAGATCTTTTTTTCGAGAGGTTAACGTTATTTCGAGAGCTCGACGAAAACCCTAGGGCTACCGCAGCACAGTAGCTGGTTATCGCCAGACGATAACCCCCAGAGAAGTATCTCCTGCCTTATGAATTTTGGGGCGTTACACATACACACCATATATGAAGCAATAATATATTATTGTCAATTAGAGGAAGTTTACCTACTCCACCTAGAGGGTTACCTACTCCCCCTATTTTGCTGCATTTTCTGTCTCCATAACTTTCTCCAACTGTATTTCTGCCATATTTAGGTTTGATCAATCCTCTGGCCTCTGGCCTTGATGCCTCTTAATCAATCCTTTCTCTCCCCCTTTTTAACTTCTTCAGATAGTCAGAGAGGTGCATGAATGCTTTTATGTTCTCCCCCTAGCTGATTGCAGATGACCAGCTGATGCAGCAGCTAGCTTCCTCTCTTTATGAGGCCAGAACTACCCTTGTAGTTGCTAGACTTGTTCCCCCTCAACAGGAGCATCTTCTATCACCATATTTTGATAGACACTATGGTATATACAATCTCCATATCACTTGAAGTCTTTACAACCTGTAAGAAGAACAAATCCTGCAACGAAAATACTATAGGGAGTGACTGAAGCTACACCAGGTTGAATATGTCCAATTCAAACTTGAAGGTGTTGAAATTTGCTTCATCTAGTGGCTTAGTAAAGATGTCAGCCACTTGCTTGTCCATGGGGACAAACTTGAGTTTGATATCTTCCTTTTTCATATGCTCCGTAATAAATTGATACCTAATTTTTATGTGCTTAGTTCTGTTGTGTGAGACAGGATTCCTAATAATAGAAATATCATTAGTAGAGTCACAAAACAGAGGAGTTCTACTTATCTGGAGGTTATAATCCTGGAGCTGATGTTGGATCAATAACAACTAAGCACAGTAGCTACCTACTGATATGTACTCTGACTCTGCAGTTGAGATTACCACACTGGTTTGCTTCTTGCTGCTTCAAGATACTAGTCTCCCACCTAAGAACTAAAAGGATCCTGAAGTGCTTTTCCTATCCTCTTTTCAGGCTTCAAAATCTACATCACACCCTTTAGTCACTCACCTAACTAAACCACCAAATATGACTTTGGGTCCATTCTTTACTGGAGTGTAATCCTTTTGAATGCTCCTTATTCTAGTCATGTGCCTAGAACATCCACTATCAAAGTACCATATAGGGGTATGACCACTTGGACTAACCTGTAAGTCTGATAATGAACCTGTCTACCTGCAGTTCTTCTGACAAGTAAGTGATGTAATATCGGCAAGTGCACCGATCGTTGTTAAGTAATAAACTGGGGGAGTTATCCTCCGAATATCAAATCTCTCGAGAAGTGCAGATTGGGAGTGTGAACTTCCTCGTTGGAAAGTGATTGCAAATGCCACAAAGGTTTGGGGGTTGAGTTTTTGTTTTAGAACAACTAAAATTAATTACGCAGGTCGCCATCATCGCTTCGCAAGGGTAGAATACTCCGATGAGTATTAGGGCATGTGGTCGTAACCATTGAGGGTCGAAAACACCTCCTCGCCAAGCCAGCCTCTAATACACATTAGTGCGGCGTATCACCGAGAAACAACCCAAAGCAAGCAAGGGAAGTAAAGCTAAACTATGGACCACAACAACATTTGCAATAGTAAGCCATCATGAACTTTGTTAGGAGATCCTAGCAAGTTTAGCTAACATCCAAAGCATAGAAACAACATCCAAATGAGAGTAAAGATGAGATTTACAACCAATGCGTGAAGAATAGCCATGATTCTCGGCCGGAGTCGAAGGTTGTCGGTCTTTGTCCGGGCTCTGTCGGTGGTTGACGTCCGAGGAAGCTTGAAGTGCTGTCACCTACTTCAAAGGTGTTTTCCCCGTCTTCTTCACGATCCATGAAGGCTAGTAGTCGTCGAAAATCTCTCTAATGACAGCGAGAAGGACCTCCAAATGATCCTCTTGAGATGGAGATGAAGAAAACAGCAGAAGATCTTCGCTTGTGGTGAAGTTTTGAGGAAGAACGGTGGCCGGACGAGCTCTCCAAGGAGGAGAGGAAAAAATGGCTGGAGGAAGATTTTCCCGCTCAGAGGAGTGGAAATGACGGAATCATCCCCGCTCCAGTCAACTCCTGAGCTTAAATATGAGTAGGTCAAAAAAATGGTCATGCACGGTTTGGCGCACGACCGTGCATTAACCATGCGATATTAACTTCCAGGACAAAGCTTGTGGAGGAAGATGAGTTGACCAGTTCGTTTTACTCACGCATGAACACTTCTGCCCGTGCGTGAAGGAAAATGCACAAGTAACCACAGAGCGCTGAAATTCCTATCAAGCAGGTGGAACCGTGCATTTTACTCTCGCACGGTGACTTCTGGCCGTGCGTGAACAAATCGCACGATTAACCACAAAGCGCTATAAAACTAGACAGCTATAGGAAAACCTTGCGTCTCCTTTGTGCAAGGTTCAGAAGAAACTGTGCATGAAGAAATCGCACTGGTTGGTCAATCCTCTAGAGAAACCAGTAGAAAACACAAGATTTGGTAGAAAGCGTGCGCTAAGGAAACACATGGTTGTGCATTTTCCACAAGTCAGAATTCCCGATTTGGGGAAAAACTGACCACCTGCACAACAAAAACCATAGCTGGAGCAAAAGCTCCCAACACCAATATACAACATAAAATAACCAAATCCACACAGAGAGTACCCTAGTACTTACCCCCGACATCCTGGTACAATTTGCAAATCAAAATGGGCCAAAACAGTGCAACAATGGCTAAGTGAATCTCTAATCAAATATACAACTTTTCCTACTGAAATAGTAGTGCACATGCAAGATAATAAGCTCAGATGAGTCCGAAAAACCCTATATAAATTGGACTCATCACACCACCAGACTTAAACATTTGCTCGTCCAGAGCAAATCAACCCTAACACGGCCGAGAAAAATAGTATAGCTAGCCTATAAATGCGCAACAGAGTACCAAGCGAAATTGCATGCTCATGCTCATAGGTATACCGTAGTAGGAATTTCTAATTATGCACTAATAACCTATATATTTCTAAAGGCGTACCAAAACATTATTACTACTCTACTATAGAATTGAGGGGAATCATTCGGTCATGCGCAAGGAGAAAGCAGCCAAACACTGAGTTGAGCATTGCCAAAGCAAGGAATCAGGATAACCTCCAAAGGAATCCACCAATGTCGATGACCATATGCTCGCCCGTTCACACTCTCTCCACGACACTAATTTGACCCAAGCGTGAATCCATAGGACTTGGAATATAATGGAGGCTTAGGCGAAGGCGGGGTATATAAAGATAAACACGACGGATACGCACACCGAAAATGAGACCGCCCGAAAACACTCACAGCTACACGCAACGACAAACACGTGCAACCCACCCCCAGACTTGGAATTTTAATGGTGCATGCACGCCCATAATTAACACAATACAACAAAATTTCACAACCATAAACCCACAACTCTACAACAATTTTTTTTCTTTTTTCTTTTATTTCACATTGTGAATTTTCATTTCCATTTCATTTAATTTTTTTTCTTTTTATTTAACCAAATAACCAAAACTAGCTGAAAACACTACAACACCACAAGCGGCACAAAGCTCCCGCATAACAGCAATACATAATAGATACAAAGCTACAATAAAACAAACCAACCGAGCGACCACATTCGGGTGTGCGAGTAGGAAAGGCTATATGGTTTTGGTAGCGAGGCGTAGGGATGTCAAAGGAAGGGACATGATCAACGGGGATAGCAACGGATAGACATCGGGAATGGTACAAGGCTCAAAATAGAACAAAGTGTTAGCCTACATCACACATGCACTTGACTAACCATGTACCCATGCTTAGAGAGTAGTTAGGGGCAAGTTCTTAGCCACCGAGAAAGACAATCCTTCCTCCCGACTTGAGCAATATGAGGCTAGTGATGTCGACACACATCCCTACGCTACCGTTTGAATCACACTGGATTCGAAGTAGGAGAGAACAATAAATAAGATTTATGCCAATAGAAATAAAATACGCTATGAGCATAAAATGAATCTAATTCTACACGTAATCCTAAATGAGACGTGAGCACTCGATTAGGAGCACTCATGGAGGCAACATTTTACTCCGCCTCGCAATCCTAGGACAGCGCCGAAATTTTCCAAATCGCACACTAGTGATGATAAAACTTATGACGTGCCCCTGTTCAAGCATGTGCTCAAGTGTGGTGCAGTGGTATGCAATGCCAATCATCAAAGACAACAAATGAATATATACTTCTAGTATGACAAAAGTTTAGTGCACGTGCGTGAGTACCTCGCATAACTCTCCCCACCAGACTTAGCCTAAACATCCTAACATCACAATGTGATCGTGAAATTAAAAAGCAAGTAAGGGAAGGGTTACCCAATGCTCGACAATGAGAATAACAAAAGATTGGTGTTAATTTCTGTTGAAAGTCCACGGTCCGAATGAACCCCTCCTACAAAAGAAAATACCTCCAAGCACAACAATCCATATTAAAGAATATGCAAAAAAAAAACAAAAACAAAATAATGGGTTGTCTCCTAGGAGCCACTTTTCGTTACTGTCCTTAAGGTGGACCAAATACCTGTATTAGCCAGTTTTTACATAGTTCAAGAGCATAAGTGCAGTACGCAATGAGTAAGTCTAAAACTTCACATACAACATTAAGCAAAAATTATACTCGAAGGGGGGGGGGGGGGGGGGCGGAGATCCTTCACATCTAAGCTAACTGCTGACTTGCGATAGATCCCACCTGACATGCGAGACGAGGGAGACACGCAAGCTTTAGGGCCCAGGGAAGATGAAACTCCCCTGCCCCTCGCCTCTTCCTTCTCGTGCCAGCGGGCAAAATCCAGGGCCTTGCGATTCACAGTTCTTTTCTTCGCAATTCCACGGATGGAGATCGCCATGGTGGTACAACCACTCCATTTAATTTAGAGGTAGCTCTAGCTTTTCCATCCGGAGGCATCCTTTCCTCACCCACGGCGGGTGATAGATCAGCCCATGCAACCTGTTTTACACTTTTACACAAATCATTTGGCTCAATATAAGTTTTTAATTCTAATTTATGCACGCTTTCAACAGTTGTGCTCCGCTCCTTAGTCTCAGCAACGTACCTTTCACTCCGCTCACTACCTTTCTCATCCGCAACTTGTTGTACTACAAGCAACTCCGCTTTTGTTTCACCTTCAGCTATCGTCAGCATTTCTGCTACTTTCACCGCCCTGTCTTCACCTTTCTGTAGCATACCTGTCTCAACAACACTAGGCAAACTGTCAGATAACATAGTTGGATTCCTAGTTGGATTTTGGCTAGGTTTACTAATTAGGATGTTCTGACCCACAATGTATAGCCAGGTGTCATGTTTTTGAGTCCTAGAATTAGGCTAAGTCTTTAGGTTCAACCTTACATGGACCAGCCAGTATAAGACCTCAGATTGACTCAAGACTTAGAAGAAATCAAGTTCAGAATTTAAGATTGACGTTCGTCGAACTCAGCTCGACGATAGTCAAGCTCTACTCGACGAACTCAGAGTTAATTCTCTGAGTTGAGATCGATGATATTTGAGCTCAGGTCGTCGAAGTCTAGAGTTCAGCCTTCAAAACATTCTTTCCAGATTTATTTTGCTGAACTCAGCTCGACGAAGACAGATTATCAGCTCAACGAACTTGGAGCGCAGATTAGTCAAGTTATCTCCAGAGTGCAGTTTGCGGAGCTCAGATCAACGAACATGTTTTCTCAGCTCGACGAACAGGATTTCTCAGCTCGACAAACTTGGATCTCTGATCGACGAAATCTGTTCAGAGATCGACAAATTCTGTCCAAGCCTAACTTAGAGTTTTTCCCTTCTTTCTGTCCTTGCTTTCTATATTATTTAGCAGTGATTTCTCTAAGTAATTAATGCACATATTCTCTTAAATATAATTATTATTGGCAGCATTGATTATTTTCTTCATCAGATTAATTACTTGCTTATTTAATTGGGACAGTTGGGGAAAATCATTAAAGCAAATATTCTCTAGCCGATTTTAATTCTCCAGACAATCAACATTCATTGCTTGAGATTCAAATTTCAAAGGAGAATTCAACTGCATAATATAAAAGAGATTTTCTCTTTCGGACAAAAGAGAACAAGCATAGAGATAGAGATATACAGTAATACACAGAAAAGTATTCACAGAAATTCTCTGTACAAGAAAACAACATGTTTTCTCCTTGATCTTTCTGAAGAAGAAGAAGAACAACAATCATAATCAAGAGTTTTCTTCAACTTCAATTCCAGGAGATTTCAAGGACAACAAACTCTGAATGAGTCAGAAGTTCCTGGAATACTTCAAGTCAAGGCTGAAGTCCTACACCCTGTACAAGGCTCCAATGATTTCAGAAGGAGCTCTTGACAACAGCAAATCCACTAGTCTTCTCTGTTGATTAGAGAAAGAGAAGACACCATCAAATCTCTCTCCCTCTCCTGTATTAAGGGTTTATTAACTCCCTTCAAAAGTTTATGTTTGGTTTTTGGGCACCTGATCAAAAGCTCAAAGGATTGTGAGATCTCCCTGGAATTAGATCTTGTGTTGGCAGTCACTTAATCAAAGACCTACTAGTGGATTCCTACTAAGGTGGTAGAAGAGTGGAGGTACCCAGGTTTGGGAACCACTATAAAATTTCATGTGTTGTCTGGTTGCCCTTTTTCCTATTGTTCTTGCTGTGGCTGTGATAGATTAGTTTGATGTGTTGTGGTAGATTAGATTAGATTATATTTTCTTTCTATCACTACTACTGGTATCACGAATATATTCTGATAATATTTTAAACAGCCGAAAAGTTTATTACTCTATTCACGCCCCTCCCCCTCTAGAGTAAATCAGATCTAACCCCTATCTTTCAATTGGTATTAGAGTAGGTCCCTTTGGTTGTACAAGTTAACACTTGAACTAAGAGATCCTTATTAGATCTGATCTTCTTTTTTTCCTTAGTTATTCAGATTATTTTCATAGCATGACACAATACATCGATTATGCAAGTACCAGACCTCCAGTCTGCAACTTGAATAAATTTGCAATCTGGAAGGCAAGAATCAGGCTGTATATGAATTCTATTGATGAGGATATATATAATTCTATTTTGACAGGTCCTCCTCAACCTACAGCTGCCGCATCGATCTTTACTTCAAGCACTCATGCTGTTCCACCACCTGAGTGGACAGATGCTCAAAAAAGGCCAAGATAGTAGATGCAAAGGCCATGAATATCCTAGCACAGACTATGTCAGATGACATCTTCCAAAAAGTGGCTGAATTCACATCTGCCAAAGCAATCTGGGATTCTCTCAACTAGATGACTGCTGGTTCAACTGATGAGAGAAAGGACATGAGATCAACTCTCATCTCCTAGTATGAGAACTTCAAGAAGGATGAATCAGAATCTGTTACTAACATGTACAACATATTAAGTTCAATTATCAGTGAGCTAAAGACCATGGATAAGGATATCACTCTCACTGAAGTGAATGACAAAATCCTAATATGCTTCCCCAGTACTTGGGATTCCAGGATATGGCAAATTAAGGATGCCAGAAGCTTGAATGAGATTTCTACAGAATCTCTTATGAGAAAGATCAAATCATATGAGCAACTGATCAAGTCAAGAGAAGTTACAGAGCAAAAGACTCCTCCACCAGCAAGAAAGGAGCAGAACATAATCTTCAAAGCTTCAGAAGGAATAGAAGACCTAACTACCAGTGAAGAACTTCTGAGTCTCTTAGCCAAGAGATTCTTCAAGATGACAAGGAAGGACTTCAGAAGAAAGTCATCCAGGCAAGATGATAAACCAAAGTATGACAAAACACCCACTAAAGAGGTAGTTTGTTTTGGGTGCAACAAGTTAGGACACTTTATCTCAGAGTGTCCTGAGAATCAAAAGAAGGAAAGAAGAAGAGAAAAGGACTTCAAAAAGCATCACTACAACAAGCCTTCCTCCAGCAAGCACAAGAGAAAAGAGAAGGGATTTGTGGCTGAAACCTGGAGTGATACTGAAGATGAATCCTCATCTTCTAGCTCCAGTGAAGAGGAAGAAGAAACTAAGGCAAGGGAAGTTTACCTTATGGCTATCAATGCCTCTTGAATCCCATATGATGCTGAGGGACAAGCAGAAGAATCAGACAATGAAGAAACATCTAAATCAGAGGCAGATCAGGTATTGTCTTCCTTTGATTATAATTCAGATAGTTTTAAGACTGAATTTAAATCTTTGTGTATTAACTTGATTAATTCTGAAAAAGAAATTAAAGCTCTTAGAGAAAAATTATTTGAACAAGATAACCTGTTTTCTGAAAACATTAAACTAAAGGATGAATTAACTCGAGCAAATGAGAAAAATCATATCATTAAAATCTGAGTTAGTTGAGGCAAAGCAACTTGAAGAATCCCTAAATGGAAGAAGCATCAAGTTGATGGACATCATAAGCACTGTGAATGTTAGGCTAAATGACAAGCTGGGATTAGGTGCATCATCAAGCCAACCCCCACTAATTCAGAAGAATATACTAACAACTCCAATTAAATTTGTTTTAGAAAAAGGAAAAGAGAAGATAGATAATGATAAAAATGTTAAACAAACTGAATTAAAAAAAATGAATAAGAAAAGAAAAAAGAATAATAAAAATCCCAATTATAACAATGTTCAACAGATTTCGTCGAACTCAGATCGACGAAATGGGTACAGTTCGTAGAACTCAAGGTGATGAAATCCGAACGCAAATGTCTACTATAATTATTCGTTGAACTACGACCAACGAAACTAGTGTGGTTTATCGACCCGAGATCGACGGTTTTGGGGCCCAAAAAATGACTACTTTCATTCTCTGAGTGGAGTTCGACGAACTCATCCCCATTCGTCAAAATCAGATCGACGAACTCACTTGAATTCGTCGAACCCAGTTCAAGTTAACAGAAACTTTAATTTTGCCAAAACTCATAATCAACCAAGATCTCCTTTAAATCAATTTAATCAATGGATTATTCCACCTAGAAGATATTATCCCTTAGGTTATAAATGCCAACCTGAATAATCTTACATTTCCAGTTTTAGTTATGTAAAGAAAGAAGGACCCAAGGTAATCTGGGTTAAGAATAGCTAATCTGTTTCATTGCAAGTGAAAGACTATCCCACCATAAAGCAACAGTGGTATCTGGATAGTGGCTGTTCTAAACACATGACTGGAAACAAGGACAATCGAATCAACTTCAAGTCAAAGTTAGGACCCAAAGTAATACTTGGTGACTCCAATTGTGGCCAGACTGAAGGATATGGAAAGGTCAAGATTGGAGCTGTCACTTTCAGGAAGGTAGCTTATATAAGTGTACTGAAGCACAACATCATCTCCATAAGTCAGTTATGTGATGAAAGGTTTCAGGTATCCTTTAATAAAACTTCATGTATTATTACTTCTTTAGATAACCATGTATTATTGACTAACACTAGAGTAGGAAACATTTACATAGTCAACTTTCAGTCAGTCAAATATGAAATATATTTATTTAATCAAACTAGCAATAATAATGACCTTTGACATAGGAGATTATGTCATGTTAATTTGAAAAATATTGTCAAACTCTCTAGGGACAACCTTGTTAGAGGATTGCCTTCTTACCCCTACCAGAAGGAAAGCCTTTGCAAGGTTTGTCAATTAGGCAAGCAAACTAAAAATAGTTTCAAATCTGTAAATAAAAGTGACTCACCTAGAATATTGTACTTGTTACATATGAACCTTTTTGACCATATTACTGTACAAAGTCTAGGAGGGAAATCTTATATTTTAGTGATTGTAGATGACTTCTCTAGATTCACTTGGGTATTCTTTCTGAGATCTAAGTCTGATAACTTAAGGTTCTTATAGATTTTCTCAAGAACATACAGATTGAGTATTCTACTCCAGTTGCATTGATTAGAAGTAATCATGGTACTGAGTTTGAGTCTCTTCTTATGCAAGAGTTCTGTGAGAAGGAAGGTAACAGGCACTGTTTCTCAGCTCCGAGAACACCTCAACAAAATGGGGTTGCTAAAAGGAAGAATAGAACCCTAATTGAATCTGCAGGCACATTACTTGCAGATGCTCATTTGCCTCTATCCTTTTGGGCAGAGGCTGTGAGCACAACAAATTATGTACTGAATAGAAGTCTTATACACAAGCTTAAGGATAAGACTCCTTATGAGCTACTTAAAGGGAAGAAACCTAAAGTAAACTATTTTAAAATATTAGGTTGTCTGTGTTACATTCACAAAAATAATAAGAAATAAATTAGAAAATTTGAAGCCAAGACTGAAATGAGAATTTTTTTTGGATATTCCCAAGTAAGCAAGGCTTATAGGGTCTATAATAAATCTACCATGAAATTGAAGAATCTGTACATATTTAATTTGATGAAACTAACATGTTTTACAAGGAGAAAGAAATTGCTACCAATAATTCATTGCAGGAACCACATTTGTGTGAGAAGCTGAATGAATTAACCCTCACCAATGAGGTTGTCAGCCATCCCTCTCCACAAATTGCTAAAGACAGTGAAGATGAAGACACTAAAATCAGTGAAGAACCACCAACAATAGCTATAATTCCACAAGTGGAATTTATTTCCCAAGCTGTTGCTCAACCAACTCCACCTACTGAATTGGTTATACTTAGAGTTCACAATGTATCTCAAGTGATTGGAGACATTTCAGTTGGTGTGCAGACCAGACATCAACTCAACTAAGACTTGATGCATACCTGCTTCATATCTCAAATTGAGCCCCAATCCTATTAAAGATACAGAGCAAGATCCACACTGGATTGTTGCAATACAAGAGGATCTCAACCATTTTGAGAGATGCAGAGTTTGAGATTTAGTTCCAAGACCAAAATACCACCCAGTCATTGGAAATAAATGGGTATTTATAAACAAACTAGATGCCCAATGCATTATCATAAGGAACAAGACAAGGCTGGTTGCTCAAGGCTATATGCAAGAGGAAGGGATTGACTATGACCAGACATTTGCACCTGTTTCAAGGCTGGAAGCAATCAGGATCTTCCTTGCATATGCTGCCTATAAAAAGTTCAAAGTATACCAAATGGATGTCAAGAGTGCATTCTTGAATGGTGAACTTAAAGAGGAGGTTTATGTGGAGCAACCACTAGGTTTTATCTCTCCAACTCGTCCCTCTTATGTCTTTAAATTGCATAAAGCTCCCTATGGTTTAAAGTAAGCTCCAAGAACTTGGTATGAAACCTTAGCTAGCTTTCTTCTAGAGCATAAATTTTCTAGGGGCATTATAGATAGGACATTATTCGCTAGACACCATAAGGATCAAATCTTATTAGTACAAATTAATGTAGATGACATTATTTTTGGGTCTACAGATTCCAAAGTATGCAAGAGGTTCTCTGACCTCATGCATTCAAAGTTTGAAATGAGTGGTATGAGTGAGCTATCCTACTTCTTTGGCTCCAAGTGAAGCAGCTACCTGATGGCATCTTCATATCCCAATCTAAGTATGCTAAGGAGCTAATCAAAAAGTTTGGAATGCCAGATAGCTTAGCCAAGAAAACACCTATGGCTACAAATGCTGTAATTGATTCTGGTGAACCTGGGAAACCTGTTGATCAGAAATTATATAAAGCCGTTGTTGGGTCCCTGTTATATCTTACAGCAAGTAGACCAGACATCATGTTTGCTACATGTCTTTATTCTAGGTTCCAAGTGAACCCTAAAGAATCTCACCTTATTTTCTTAAAAAAGATTTTAGATATATAAAGAGTTGTCCTAGTATAGGACTCTAGTATCCAACTGAGTTAGATTTTGAGTTAACTGGATACTCAGATGCTGACTTTGTTGGATGTAGAGTAGATAGAAAAAGCACCTCAGGAATATGCTAGTTCCTTGGTATGAGACTAGTATCTTGGTTCTGCAAAAAACAGTCATCTGTGTCTACTTCAACTACTGAAGCAGAATACATAGCTGCTCACAGTTGCTGTTCCCATATATCGTGGATTCAGAACAAACTCCATATTATGGCTTCAACTTAAATAATTCAACCTTACTATATGATAACACAGTGCAATTTCTATTGCACAAAATCCAGTGCATCATAGTAGAACTAAGCACATAGACATCAGACATCATTTCATTAGAGAGTGTGTGAAAAAAAAAATTTAAGCTTGTCTACATCTACACTGATCTGCAAAGAGCAGACATCTTCACCAAACACTTAGATGAAAGGAACCATCTATTCTTTATAAATCAACTTGGCATGATCAAGGGAGAGGCCTTAATTTAAATTTCTGTCTGCGGTCAAAGAATTTGCCACCGTTCGTCGAATGGAGATCGACGAACTGAGAAACGTTCTTGAGAAATTCGTCGAACTGAGATCGACAAACTCTTTGTGTATGAAGCTCTTTTCATCGAACGGAGATCGACAATATTGCTTCAGAAAATTTTCGTCAAACTATGATCGATGAAATGTTTTCACTTCTTTTGACTGAGATCGACGAATTCTTTTGTCAATAAAATATTTCGTCGACCTGAGATCGAAGAATTTTTATTTTTCATCGGACGGAGTCTGCCTCTTCATATTCTGAAAACCATATATCCAGGTTTTCTTCGAGATCCGTCCCGCACTTTCTGCTCACTTGCACTTGATCTCACTGTTTTCTTTTGCAGGCAAACAAATGGTGATTCCGGCGAACTCCCTGGTAGCGATGAAGTTCGACATGGGCTTCGACATTGATTTCGAATCCTTCAAGCACTCAGACCAAATCTTCTTAGACATTCTAAAACTCTTTGAGGAATAAAATCTGAAGAATTTCATGACTCAAAGAATAAAGATAGCAGCAACCGAGATTAGAGAATGGGTATTCTCTTCCACAACACCAGACACAGATACCATGACCAGGACCATCTCGGGTAACCCAATTTCTCTTTCTCCCGCCATTTTGAATGAGATTTTTGGTTTGATGAATGGAAATGAAGATATAGAAATGGATAGTGATGACTATGATAATATGCTGATAAAGATGGGTCATTCTGCAGAAAACCCAAATAAACTACTGAAGAAAAACAGATCTTTTGTGTATAAGTTCTTAGCCGATGTAGTTGGCAAAGTTCTACTGGGAAAATATATTGCCCACGACTACATTACCAGGCACCAGTTCTTAGTGATGGGTGCTCTGGTTGAAAAGAAATAGGTAAACTGGGGAAAACTCTTGTTTGAGTTAATAAAGAAGAAAAACAATAAGAAATAAGTATGCTTTGGAAGGATTCTGGGAATCTTCCTTCAAGAAAAGGCTCCTGAACTACTGGTCTCCACAACAGTGTTCATCAATGCATCTAACAGGCTGACTTGTGTCTTATTTTGAAGGTGGTAGAGGACCATTTCCAAGACATCCAAGTCTTCCTCCTCTTCTAGGACTTATGAGAGCACCAGGGCAGTGACAACCACTCCACCACCTCGAGGAGATGTCCTTCCTTCCACCAGAATTCCTTCACCTCCTCCTCAATAACAACCATCATCCTCTCCAGCTCATACTCCACCAACTCAACAACAATATCAACCCTCCCCAGTGTCAACATCAGTTCCATCTCTAGAACATACCACACCACTTCCATATCCAACTTCTCATTCTCCACCTCCAATTAATCTCTCTGACATTCCATCTACCTCAATTCAGGAACCCTCCTTCAACCTACTGTCTCCTCCACCATCTCCTCATCAATATCCAGTTCAGGAAGCCACATCTCCAACCACAACCACAGTTCCCACTAAAATTCCTTCAGTTGACATCCCTTCAGTCATCCACACTGACATTCCCTCTACTGCTCCAGACTACACTCACACAGATTTCTCCAATGCATTCTCTGTGTGTTCCAATTGTGGACATCACACTCCTTACTCCTCCTCTGCTCCAGAACCCCTATATCAAAATTTTTCTGATATAGCTAATGATCTTCTTGCACTTATTTCTCCCACTCTTTAGAAGCTTATAACAAATGTTATTGCCCCTCTTTCTGCTTCCATCACTTCTCTATCTTCCAGAATTACAGCTCTGTCCTCTGTCACTTCTTCTAGAGGACTGGCTTCAGGAACCTCTAAACCTGTCAGGGGGAGATGCTCTGTTAAGAAGCTCCAGTTCCTCCCTGTGCAGCAGCAGTAGCAGATTTTCAGATGATTGTTGATTCAGTAGAAGAAGCCCCTCCAGCAAAAATCATTGAATTATTTACAGATTCTGACACAGACATGACTGATTCAGTTATAGCAGAAATAAATACTATTGGTGATTATATTATAAATCCCATAGTTAATTTGGATTCTTTGCAAGATTTATTTCATTTTGTTTACAAAGATATTCTCCCTAGTTTTTCTGTTCAGCACTGCAGGGCTATAGTCCCTTATATTGCTCCAATAAGTCATGCAGTTGCTAAGCAACTTAAGGCAAGTTTTGCAAGAAAAGTGCCTCAAAAATTATCGGCCCCCATGGCCAGTTCTTCTCCAAAGGCTATCTAACCTCCCACATATAAGATGTATGATAGTCCCCTACCAGATTTACATGACATCATTCTTGCTGACATAGAAGAAGAAAACTTATTAGTTTCTGAAAATGTTGCTAAATCAATAGTTCCAGAAGTAATAGAACCTCCAGTACAACCCCTGGCTGAAAAACAAATTTCCCAAGATATTCTGAAGGCACTTGATGACTTATATGATAATCCTCAGGGATCTTCTGATGATGAAGATAATGATTATTCTGATGATTCTGATAATACTAAAGCTAAGAAGAAAGCTGTTAAGAATAGAAAGGCTGTTCCCAAAGCTGCTCCCAAACCAAATCCCACTCATGATACCCCATACTATATTCTACAGAATATTACTCCATATCGAGGGATGCTTGCATGGATGCGGTTATCCAAGAATTAGCAAAAAGCCAGGAAGAAGAGTAAAAGGTACTCTCCCCTTCTCCTTCTCAAAGGAACTAGAGAGGCTCTCCTCCTCCTCCTCCTCCTTCTCCTCTGCTGGTGCTTCTGGACATATTTCTCAGAGATTTACTCCATATGATCAAACATATCAAAGACAAGCAGGTAGATCTTCAAAATCTCAAGGAAGAAGTCATCATAGATACTCAAGCAGCAACAGACGTCAGCAACAACAACAATACATTCAACAGAAAGCATCTAAAACTGAAAAAGCTGAAAGTTTAAAAAGCCCAGATTCTCCACCAATTCCATTTGTAGATCCAGAACAAGATAATACTGCAAGAATGACCATATTCCAAGAGCTAGTGGGACTCTCCATGATTAATAAAGCCAATGCTGAAGGCAGAGATCCTTCTCAATACTTCACCATGTCATCCTATAGAAGAGAAGAACTTAAAAGGTATGAAAAGGTTAACAAATTTTTCAATGTTGATGCTTACATGAACTTGCATCCAGAGGCTGTGGTACCCAGAGCTACTTCTCTAAATATTATTGGAGCTGCTAACATGACCATGTCTAGAAGAGAAGCAGTCAATCCTAACAAAGAAATCAAATTCACATAGCCCTCTGAAAAAGGCAAAGCTGACAAGGAAAAGCAGCGGAAGAATAAATGAATATCTTATTTAGTTGTTTTTGTCTGAACTATATCTGTTATAACTGTCACAAAGCTTGTTATGTACATATCTGCTAGATATCATTTAAATTTTCTGCCAGATATATTTATTTTGCTTTGCGATTATTTTTCTTTCATTTGTATTAGTGACCTCACCCAAATAGGGGGAGATTGTTGAATCCCTAGTTGGATTTGGGCTAGGTTCACTAATTAGGATGTTCTGACCCACAATGTATAACCAGGGTCATGTTTTTGAGTCCTAGAATTTAGGCTAAGTCTTTAGGTTCAACCTTACATGTACCAGCCAGCAGAAGACCTCAGATTGACTCAAGACTTAGAAGAAATCAAGCTCAGAATTTAAGTTCGACGTTCGTCGAACTCAGCTCGATGATAGTCGTGCTCTACTCAACAAACTCACAGTTAATTCTCTGAGTTGAGATCAATGATATTTGAGCTCAAGTCGACGAAGTCTAGAGTTCAGCCTTCAACACATTCTTTCTAGATTTATTTCGCTGAACTCAGCTCGATGAAGACGGATTATCAGCTCGACGAACTTGGAGTGCAGATTAGTCAAGTTATCTCCAGAATGTAGTTCGCTGAGCTCAGATCGACGAACAGGTTTTATTAGGTCGATGAATAGGATTTCTCAGCTCGACGAACTTGGATCTCCGGTCGACGGAATCTATTCAGAGATTGATGAATTCTGTCCAAGCCTGACTTAGTGTTTTTCCCTTATTTCCGTCCTTACTTTCTATATTATTTAGCAGTGATTTCTCTGAGTAATTAATGCACATATTCGCTTGAATATAGCCTTTATTGACAGCATTGATTATGGTCTTCATCAGATTAATTGCTTGCTTATTTAATTGGGACAGTTGGGGAAAATCATTAAAGCAAATATTCTCCAGCCGATTTTCATTCTCCAGACAATCAACATTCAATGCTTGAAATTCAAATTTCAAAGGAGAATTCAACTGCAGAATATAAAAGATATTTTCTCTTTCAGATGAAAGAGAACAAGAATAGAGACAGAGATATACAATAATACACAAAAAAAGTATTCACAAAAATTCTCTGTGCAGGAAAACAATCTATTTTCTCCTTGATCTTTCTGAAGAAGAAGAAGAAAAATAATCACAATCAAGAGTCTTCTTCAACTTCAACTCCAGGAGCTTTCAAGGTCAACAAACTCTGAATCAGTTAGAAGTTCCTGGAATACTTCAAGTCAAGGTTGAAGACCTAGACCCTGTATAAGGCTCCAGTGATTTCAGAAGGAGCTCTTGACAATAGCAAATCAACTAGTCTGCTATGTTGATTAGAGAAAGAGAAGACACCATCAAATCTCTCTCCCCCTCCTATATACAGTATTTATTATCTCTCTTCAAAAGTTTATGTTTGGTTTTTGGGCACCTAATCAAAAACTCAAAGGGTTGTGAGATCTCCCTGAAAATAGATCTTGTGGTGGCAGTCACCTGATCAAAGACCTGCTAGTGGATTTCTACCAGGGTGGTAGAAGAGTGGATGTACCCAGGTTGGGGAACCACTATAAAATTTCTTGTGTTGTCTTCTTACCCTTTTTCCTGTTGTTCTTGCTGTGGCTGTGATAGATTAGTTTGCCGTGCTGTGGTAGATTAGATTACATTATCTTTTCTTTCTATCACTACTACTGGTATCACTAATATATTCTGATAATATTTTAAACAGCCAAAAAGTTTATTACTATATTCACCCCCCTCTAGAGTAAATCAGATCTAACTCCTATCTTTCAAACACAACATTCAAATCCTGTAGTTTTTCAGGTTCATTCGGAATCAAAGGGGGAAGGGACGGTGGTAAAGGCAAATCAACCTTGGATACCCAGGTGATGCCACTCACGTTAAACTACAATGTTGCGCCACTAGCTTTCAGGAAGGGGACCCTTAAGACGGGTTTTGAATCATTCCCCATTAGTCCCAGCCCCTGGAAATCAGTGACCACCATAGCCCCGTTCAATATCACTTCCACCTCCTTTATCTCACCGTCGGTCTTCACTACCAACCCGTCGGCTAGCACGAGTGATTTCCGGACATTCGATAGATGTTTAAATTAATTTTTTCAACTTCTTGCAAAGAAAGAATGTTGCAAGAAGATCCAGAATCACATATGGCCATTGTCTCTACCTCATTTATTTCACACTTCATGGCTACATCATTTTTAATACACTCATCTATCTCCCCAACACACTTCCCTTGCTCACGGGGATTTTTTCCGTGTCGCTCGGGAGGGCGCCGCGAGTATGCTCAGAGAATACATGGGCCAGTTACCCCAGCTACGTCTCCATGTTTCTCATGGAGGCAGTCTGAGTTGTCATGTTGGATTGAACCATCTCCACGAATTTCTCCATCATCTCTTCGAACGCACTCTTTCGCATCCCCGGTGTGTTCTGATTATAACACGATTGCGGTGGTCGCTGATGGGTATTAGAAGCTTGAGCATCAAACTGATGCTGTCCTCCCTGCCACCTTTGACCGGGAGCATTTTGGTTCTAGGAGAAATTGTGATGATTTCTCGCATTCGGGTTGTAATCATTGTTATAAGGAGCAGCACAGTTCTGATTATTTATAAAGTTCACACTCGTGTCAGCAGATATACATGAGGGATCAGCAAAAGCTTCTCTAGCTGGGCACTCATATGTATGATGGCTGGGGTTTCCACAACCCTGGCACGAAATAGCTATCACCAGAGCCAGAGGATGGGTCGATCTGGACAGCAACATCATTCCATCCATAGTAGGATGGCTCGCATCAGCTTGCGGCTGCACCGCATTATCCTCGAACAAATTTCTCACACCCTTAGGTGCATTTCTTCCAGCAGTCCAATACATGCTATGAGAAGCGGTGTCACGAAGGAGCCACAAAGCCTCATCGGGAGTCAGGTTCATGATAGTGCCTCCAGTCGTCGCGTCGATCATTGCCCTATAATTAGGCTCAACAACAAAGTAAAATATTTCAACCAAATTCCACGGCTCACAGTCGTGCTGGGGGCATCAACGCTACAGATCAGCAAATCTCTCCCAGGCCTTACATAATGTTTCCTGGTCCAGCTGTCAGAAGGTGGTTATCTCCCTTAGGGCGTTCACTATTTTGTCCATTAGGTGGAATTTGGCTAAGAACGTCGAGGAAAGAACCTCACACGTAGTTGAAGTCCCGAGAGTAATAATGTGGATCCAGGTTTTCGCCTTGTCCCTTAGAAAGAATGGGTGCAACCTTAGCTTCACCACGTCATATGTAATGTCGGCGTAGAGGAAGGTGACGCAGATCTCTGAAAATTCCGCCAAATGGAGCAGCGGATCCTCACTTGGCAGGCCCGAAAACTGCGTGTTATTGCGGATCATGTTGAGGATGGCGGGCTTTATCTTGAAATGGTGGTTCACGATGGCCGGGCCGAAACCAGGGTAAACACTTCCCACGGTAGGGGTCGTGAAGTCGCGCATTGTTCTAATGCGGGGTAGGACCTCCTCCTGGTCCTCACCGACCCGTTCACCAAGGCCATTTCCTACTTGACCTAAAACTTCCATTCTTTCTCTTGCTTCAGCAGCAGCAGCACATCGGTGGGCTCGCCTCGCTCTTGTGGTTTCAAGATCAACTCCAAGATTTTCACCTCTATCCCTGCGGTTTGGATATGTCATAAAACACACTAAAACAATCAAAATGGCAAAAACACTTACAACAACTTTTCCAATAGAAAAATACACACAACTGTTGCACTCCCTGACAATGGCGCCAAAAACTTGATGCAATCTCGGCAAGTACACCGATCATCGTCAAGTAATAAACTGGGGGAGTTATCCTCCGAGTATCGAATCTCTCGAGGAGTGCAGATTGGGAGTGTGATCTTCCTTCTTGGAAAGTCATTGCAAACAATACAAAGGTTTGTGGTTTTAGTTTTTGTTTTAGAACAACTAAAATTAATTACGCGGGCCGCCTTCACCGCTTTGCAATGGTGGAATACTCCGATGATTATTAGGGCATGTGGTCGTAACTGTTGAGGGTCGGAAACACCTCTCGCCAAGCCAGCCCCTAACACATGTTAGTGCATCGTACCACTAAGCAACGACCCAAAGCAAGCAAAGGAAGTAAAGCCAAACTAGGGACTACAACAACATTTGAGTAGTAAACCATCATGAACACTATTAAGAGTTCCTAGCAAGTTTAGCTAACATCCAAAGCATAAAATCAAAATCCAAATGAGAGTAAAGAGGAGATTTACAACCCAATGCGTGAAGGCTAGCCACGATTCTCGGTCGGAGTCGAAGGTTGTTGGTCTTCGTCTGGGTTCGGTCGGTGGTTGGTGTCCGAGGAAGCTTGAAGTGCTGTCACCTACTTCAAAGGTGTTTTCCCCGTCTTCTTCACGATCCGTGAAGGCTGATAATCACCGGAAAGATCTCCAATGGCAGCGAGAAGGAGCTTCAAATGCTCCTCTTGAGATGGAGATGAAGAAAATAGCAGAAGATCTTCGCTTGCGGTGAAGTTTGGAGGAAGAACGGTGGCTGGACGAGCTCTCCATGGAGGAGAGAGGAAAAAATGCCTGGAGGAAGATTTTCCCGCTCAGATGAGCGTAAATGGCGGAATCGTCCCTGCTCGAGTCAACTCCTGAGCCTAAATACAAGTAGGTCAGAAAATGGTCACGCACGGTTTGGTGTACGACCATGCGTTAACCGTGTGATATTAACTTCCAGGACAAAGCTTGCGGAGGAAGATGAGTTTACCCATGCATTTTACTCGCACACGGACACTTCCGCCCGTGCGTAAAGGAAAACGCACGGGTGACTACAGAGCGCTGAAATTCTGGGCAAGCAAGTGGAACCATGCGTTTTACTTGCGCACGGGAACATCTGCTCGTGCTTGAACAAATCGCACGATTAAGCACAGAGCGCTATAAAAATAGACAGCTATAGGAAAACCGTGTGTCTTCTTCGCGCACGGTTCAAAAGAAATCATGGATGAAGAAATCGCATGGGTTGGTCAATCCTCCAGAGAAACCTGCAGAAAACGCACGATTTGGTAGAAAGCGTGCGGTAAGGAAACGCATGACCATGCATTTTCCATAAGTCAGAATTCCTGATTTGGGTGAAAACTGACCACATTCACAACAAAAACCATAGCTGTAGCAAAAGCTCCTAGCATCAATATACAACATAAAATAATGAAATCCGCACAGAGAGTACACTAGTACTTACCCCCGACATCCAGGTACAATTCGCAAACCAAAATGGGCTGAAACAGTGCAACAATGGCTAAGTGAAGCCCTAATCAAATATATAACTTTTCCTACTGAAATAATAGTGCACATGCAGGATAATAAGCCCAGATGAGCCCAAAAAACCCTATATAAATCAGACTGATTAGTAAGCTCTCTCTTGCTCTTGACACATTTGGATTGTGCCAGCAATTAATAGTATAGTGACCCACCTTGACACAACACCAACACTTATGGATATTGTATCTTCTTTTCAGAGCTGGTCTTGTAGCTATGCTGTCATCAACTCTTAATCTAGAAGGTACAACAACAGTCTTATTCTTGTATCTTCTAGCCACTGTCTGACTTGGGGTATGTCTGATAATTGAAGTACTTGGAATATCGTGAGCCCTACCAGCAGTAGTCTTCTTTCCAAAAAACATACTCTTGATGGCCTTAGATAAGCCCAAGTTTGGCTTATTGACAGACTTGCCGCTGGTCTCATTTTGGGTAGGGAGATCCTAAGAATAGATAGCTATCTTGTTCTTGAGTGTATGGGTTGGTGCACCAAACACAAATGGTCCATGATGGGCCATTTGGAGTTCATCATGGGGGGCCTTGAAGGCACTTATGCCCCTGTTATATCTTCCACCATAGTGGTGAACATCTTTGTTCCCTTTGGTGGATCTATCATTCATCCAGTGACCATAGATGCTTTCTTGGTCATACCTGTTTGAAGGTAGTAGAACTCTCTTGAATGGAATAAGAGGATTGGAGGCTTGTGGCTGTACTAGTGCTTTGCCCTTTCCTTTGGGATTGACAACTCTTATAGGTCCCTTGAATCCCAACCCCTTCTTGCCCTTTTGGGAGGCGAAGGAATCTATCATGGGCAGTTCTGAACTGGGCTTGGAGTAGCCAGTCACTATCCTTTTCTCCCTCTCGAGCAATAATTCAAGGTCCATTATTTGGTTTTTCTGGTACTCTATGGTCCCTTTCTTGATGAAGGAAATAGTTTCTAATTCAGTAATTTCCATAATTTTCAGATCCACCAGGGAAGCTGAGTCTGCATGCTGGGAAGCAGCAAGCTGAAGATAAGAAATTTCCTTAGCCCACTTCTTAGCCAGCAACTTGCTTTTCTTGAAAGCATTCAACAAGACACCATACTTGTCAATAATAGAATTGACATCTTCTTCTGATTCAGACCCATCTTCATCACGAGATGGAGATGCCTCTGACTCAGGACTAGTTTCATAACCAGTTTCAGTGGAGTGATTTGACTGAGAATGTACCTTGATTGGACCAGGCTGATCCTGTATAGATTCCTCATCTATCATGGCAATTAGTCTATAACAACAACTGTCTTCTTCTTCATCTTCATCCACCTCTAAATCAGTATCTGGCTGTGATAGAGGGGCCCTGATTTCCATCCTGATAGCAGGATAGTATTCATCTTCTGCAACAACGGCTAGCCCAAAGTAGGCTTTCTCTTCTTGTTCAGATTATGAAGAAGATGACTTACTATCAGTCTAGCTCTTCTCCTTCTTAGCCACAAAGTACTTTTCCTTCTCTCCCTTATGCAGATGGTGGCGCTTCTTCTCTCCCTCCTCTCTTCTCTTTACTGGGAAGTCAGCTACAACTTGCCCTGGCTTGCTGCAGCAGTAGCAAATAACATTAGTAGAAATCTGTTTACTAGGTTTAGAACCATATAGGTCCTCCTTGGAGGATTTATTCTTTCCCCTGTAGTAGTCCTCCTTGTGATGAGAGTATGAGGAGAGTCTACTCTTCCTCGGCTTCTTCTTCATGAACTTCTGGATTTGTGTGGAGAAGAAACAAATTCTTCATCAGACATGTGGCAGTCTGATGTGCTTATCTCTTAGACATCTGAGTCTGACTCAACCTCCCTCCTTGGTGGAGATGGAGGTTTTCTCCTGCTTCTCCTTGTGGATTTAGATTTGAATGCCACAGACTTCTCTCTAGCCTGGGACTTGGTGTTTGTCTCCTCTTCTTTCCTAACAGATAGCTGCATCTCATATGACAATAACTTTCCAAATAGTGTGTGAGGTGGAGTATCAACTAGCTTTGCCACCTCTCAGATGGCACAGATATTTGTGTCCCAGTCTATAGTGAGAGATCTTAGGAACTTGTCATTGAGATCATAAAGACTGAAGTCCAACCCATAGGTCTTCAGCTCATTGACAATACTATAGAACTTTTCATAGCAGGTGGTTATGCTGTCTCCTTTGGACTGCCTGAAAGCCTCATACTCCTGGTTGAGCATGGACTTCTTATCATCTCTTACTTCCTCTGTCCCCTCCATGTAGATCACTAGTGTGTCCCACATTTCCTTTGCAGTTGTGCAGTGGATCGTATTCTGAAGGGTAGAATCATCAATAGCACTAACAATATTATTCTGAGCCCTCTTTTCCATGGTGGCAAGCATGACTTCATCCTTTGTCATCTCTACATAAGTCTTAGGTGTCTGATCATTTGCATTCAAAATTGACACTTTCATGGGGATGAAAGGTCCCTACTTGACACTAATAAAGATCCTTGGGTCAGCTACTTCCATAAACAACCTAACTGTTGGGTCCATTGATCCCAATGGCTCTGATTTGATGATGTCAAACATGTCAATGAGATATACATAGTTGTATTTGATTAATGGTTAAGTTCATGCATACATGTTAGTCTTTATCACAATGATTGGACAACTAGTTTAAGAGAAAATGACAGGTGGACTCAAAGTGGAGCTAAAAACTCAGAAAATTACCTAAGTCCAAAAGCGTTGAGTGAGGCAAGCTCACTCAACGCCATCTAGATAATAGTGCTGAGGGAAGGAAGACAGGAAAATTACCTAAGTCAAAAGCATTGAGTGAGGCAATCTCACTCAACGCCATTCAACAAAAAGCGCTGAGATAGTTTATACCACTGAGAAGAAATCGCTGAGACAGCCAGAAAAGTTGACAAAGGCAAAAAGCGCTGAGACAGCTGAGACCGCTGAGAAGAAAGCGTTGAGATTGCTGGGAAAAAGCCTGATAAAATCGGCTAAGTCTAGAAGCGTTGAGTGAGCTCAACTCACTCAATGACATACAACTAGAAGCGTTGAGTCAAGGTTATCCTGTCATAGCCTTACTGTGAAGAATCCAGAAAATAGGCTAAGTCCAGAATCGTTGAGAGAGGCAATCTCACTAAACGCTCTCAACACTCTCAATGCCATCAAGCAAAGCTGAAGAAATTTCTATGTTCAGAATTGTTGAGAGAGCCAAGCTCACTCAACACTCTCAACGCCATCAAGCAAAGCTGAAGAAATTTCTAAGTCCAGAATCGCTGAGTCTACCATTCATCGAGCTGAGCTTAGATTTCATCGAACGAAGTTCAGAGTACGTCGATCTCAGCTTTTACCTATAAGAAGGACCCAGTTATCAGAATCATCAACCGGAGTTCAGAGTTCGTCAATCTCAGCTTTTACCTATAAGAAGGACTCAGCTATCAGAATCGTCGACCGGAGCTCAGATTTCGTCGAGCTGAGGTGGAAGTTCATCAACCTCAGCCTTCACCTGAAGAAAGAACTGAGCTAAGAGAATTCGTTGATCTTAGCTTCACAGTTTCGTCAACCTGAGTTCAGATTTCATCGAGCTAAGCTTGAAGTTCGTCGAACGCATGATTTCAGAAAAGTTAGTTGATTTTGGCTAAGTATAGAATGATGCTGACTCAGCTAAGTAAACAAGTCAACAAAGTTTAGATTCGATGCAAATCGACAGTAAAGTCTCCGTCTGTCTACAGTGGATCTCATGTTAATAGAGCTGAGGTTTTAACCACCGTTAAAACTGAGACACGTGTCAAACATCTCGCCAATGTGACGGGATTATAAATAGCAGAAGAGATCATGATCTAAGTGTGGATGATCAAGGGATTAATTAGATTAATTTCTGATTAAAAAAAGAGAAGTGGAGTTCGTCGTCTTCATCCGCCATTATTGCAGAAGCCAAGAACCTCAAGATCAAATCTGAAGGGCTTCTGAGTTTGCTGGTGCAATCAACATCTACTCCAGCAGGTTTAGAGTAATCCTCTGAGAGAGACGAATCAGCCTAGGCATGCCCTAGCTAAAGTTATCTTCCCGATCCAAGCCGAGCCAGAATCTGAAGATCAATTTACTGGATCAAAGAATAAGGAAGGGTTGAAATCTGCTCAGTCTAGATCAGGATATATTCCTGAAGAAGAAGCAGATTCATCTGCTAGTTTATTCCAGAACAAGCCAGGCATCATTTCAAGATCTTTGTATTATTTTGTTGCTGTGAAGAAGAAGTTAGGGCTGATATCTGCTCAGTCCAAGTAGACAGGCATAAAAAATTTTCTTTAGTGTCTGTTATTTATCATTTTTAATATTTCTTTGTCAGATTCATTCTGGATCTGAGTGGTAAGGCTAAGGCTTGAATTGTAAGCCTGTGTTATAAAGGCTGGGGTAGGGCAGGAGTTGCCTGAGTTGTAGCTGTGTGGATTCACAATGAGTTAGGGCAGGATTACTTGAGCTGTAGGAGTGTGGAGTCACTCTGAGGTAGAGTTCTTGGGAATAACTTGAGTTGTAGGATCATGGTTATCTGAGTGGTAGGGCTTGTGCCCGAGTTGTAGGAGCCGGTTGGGCTCTGAGCTGTAAGATCTGAGGATCTAAGAAACATAGAAGGAAGTTTGGCCGAATATAGTATACTGCTAGATAGGCGAAAGGGGAAGTGGATGTACCCATCAATTGGGGAACCACTATAAAATTTTGTGTATTGTGCTTTGCTTGTTTTGATTGTGATGAGATTGCTGTGATGTGATATTAATCGATTAGCTGCTTAAGATTTTGTAATTGGACCTATTCACCCCTCCCCCATCTAGGTGATTAGTTATTCTTGAAATCAAAACTTTCAAGTGTTATCAGAGGGAGGTTGCTCAAGATAGACTTAACAGCCTGAGTTGATCTCCAGGGGCAGCTATCAGAAGGCCAAGATGGGTTTAGGTGAGAATCATAAAAAACTTGGATCCATGAAACTTCTTCTTTGCAGGAAGGAGACCTTTGGCATCTGGATGGAAATGGTCAGACTTTTCATGGAAGCTTCTGATCCTTGGATATACATCACAGTACAGGAAGGGTCCTTCTCCCCAATGAAGACATCAGTTTTTGATGCAAATCTAAAGACTCCAAAGCAGTATTCTGAGATGACTAAAGATGAAATCCTCTAAAGAGGAGATGTATGGCTCTAATCCTAGTAAACATACTTCTTCTAAAGTGGTGTGTTATTGTTGCAGCAAGCTAGGGCAAGTCATAGCCGACTACCCTGTCAAAAGAAAGGATGCTGGTGGAAAGAAGGAACATCAGCAGAACGGTAAGAAGGAGAAGTCCTTTATTGCCAAGAAGCAAAAGAGTTGGACTAACTCCTCATCATCAGAGTCAGAATTGGAAGATGAAGCTGAAGCCCTCATTGGGTTAATTACTGCTGAAGAAGAATCTGTAGAAGCAGACTTCTTAGAGATGCTGGCTGCAATCACTAGAGAAGCTGATGATGCTACCAGATCTAAAGAAGGAGAAGAAGTCAGCCATTGTCTTGGGCTGATGGCTTTGACTGAGGAAGGACCCAGCTAGGAGTAGGCTGGCCCTACTAAGGTACATTCTACACCTTCTCTGTCAGATTATGTAACTAGTCCAGAATTAGAAGCATCTACATCAAGGGATGAAGATGGTTCTGAATCTGAAGGAGATGTCAATCAATTAATTGATAATTATGTTGAACTCCTGCAAGAACTGAAGAGAAGCAAGTTTTTAGACAAAAAATAGGCTGAGTAGATTGCCTCTCTGAAGCTGGCTTTTTCAGACTCAGCAAAGATGTTGAACCTGAAGATACAAGAAGTTAGCAAGCTGAAAAACATCATTGTTATTCAGATGGGCACAATCCCCTTCAAAAATAATCACATTAGGAATCTTGAAGGTAAACTCCAAAAGGAGAAGGAGCTAGTGGCTAAGTTCTCAAAGCCATGTTTAGTATTGCCTTTGATTGATTCCTTCTCCTCCAAAAAGGGTAAGTAGGGGTTAGCTTCAGAGGGAGAACTAGAGCTGACTAATCCAAAAGGAAGGGAAATACTCTAGTGCAGCCACTAGACTCCAATCCTTAAATTCCTTTCAGGAAAGTGGAGCTACCATCTAGCAGGTATGACCATGACAGCATTAATAGTCACTAGGAGTATGGTGTTAGGAATGACAAGGGTGCTAGTGAGTACAAGGCAGCCCATGAAGAAATCCAAATGGCCCATCCTAGACCATTTGTATTTGGTGTACTAGCCGCAAAACTCAAAAATAAGGCAAAAGACCATTCTCAAACTCTGCCAGTCCACAATCAGAATAAAGGAAAGTTTGTCAGTGTTGGGTACATTGGTTATAATGTACCTGATTTGAAGAAGCCTCAAGCTACTCAATGATATACATCAAAATGTATTTGATGTATTTTGAGTTGCCTTGTGCAGGTTAAGTATTTGCAGGGAAAGCTGAAAAGTTTCTAAGTCCATGTGTCGACACCCAGGAGCAAAGTGTCGACACTTAAGAAGACTTGTGTCGACACCCAGGAAAGCAGCGTAGACACTTGGAGTACTTGTGTCGACACCAGGGATGCAGAGTCGACATCAGACAGAAAGTGTCGACACAAGGAGCTGTGTCGACACTCAATGAAGAGAAGTCCAGTGAAGAAGTGTCGATACTTAGAAGCAGTGTCGACACCCAGAAGAACTATGTCTACATCAGAAAGTGTCGACACTTGGAGGCAGTGTCGACACACAGCAAAAGTCAGCAGAGTCTAAGTATAAGTGTCGACATAATAAAGAATGTGTCGACACTCAGCAGAAGACTCAACACTTGAGGAGAAGTGTCGACACAATGAAGAATGTGTCGACACATAGCAGAAGACTCAACACATGAAGAAAGTGTCGACACTAGGATGCTGTGTCGACACTCAGCAAAGTTCAACAAAATATTCTAAGTACAAGTGTCGACACTAAGGAGATGTGTCGACACTCAGCCAAAGTCTCAACAGAAGAAGAATGTGTCGACACAAGGAGCAGTGTCGACACACAGCAAGTGTCAACACAGAAGGCATGTGTCGACACCAGGAAGATGTGTCGACACTGAACAAGTTCAACACATGAAGATGTGTCGACACAAAGGTGTTGTGTCGACACTTACAAGAATTCAACTAAGTGCTGAAGAACAAGAAGTTATGTCGACACACAATATCAGTGTCGACACATGATGAAGAAGCTGTGTCGAGAAGTGAATTCTACAACACAAGGAGTTGTGTTGACACCTTGAAGGCTAGTGTCGACACTTTGTCAACTTGTGTCGACACTTAGTCTATAAGTGTCGACACTTAAAGACAGACAGTCTCGACACTTTCAGACAGTTACAGTTATTTCAAGAACTGACTGGATGACTTGACAGCTGTCATTCCAGCCGGTCTACTGTACCTGTCAGAGTTGTCAGAAATCAGTTATGAACCGGACCAGCCGGTTACCATGAAGAAGGCCTATATATAGGCTTATACTGTCTACAGAAGAAGATGTTCAAGTGATCATTAACAAGAAGAAGATCTAGCTATTCATTGAAGAATCAAGTGAAGATCTAAGTAGTTGGAGAGAGAGAGCTCCATCCAAGAAGACAGCCGTTGGAACCAGGCTGTGAAGAAGGGTTCAGACCTTGTTCTGAATCTGAAGTTGCAGAGATCAAAGATCAGCTGCAGAGGAGATCAATCCTATTGTGTTCTACATTCAAGAAGCTTTGAAGGAAAGCCAAGTGAAATTGATCTCAGCAGAGTTCTTCCAAGAACTCATCAAGAACCTATCAACTCATCTCTCTATTCAGAGTTGTAGGTATATAAACTTTGTATCTTAAATTTCTTGTAGGATCCATAATGATCTGAGTTGTAAGCCTGCAATTATAAAGGCTGAGTGTAGGGCCTGGGTGCCTGAGTGTAGGAGATCTGTATCTCTGAGTGTAGGCCTGTTGTGGCTGAGTGTAGGCCTATTGTGGCTGAGTGTAGGCTTTGTGAAGAAGCTGAGTGTAGGTCTTTGAAGAAGACTGAGTTGTAGGGCCTTGGGCCTGAGCTGTAGGAACCTGTTTTGTGGTTCTGAGTGTAAGATCTGAGGATCTGAGATAGTGGAGGAGTTTGGCCGAATCTAGTACACTACTAGATAGGCGAAGGGGGAAAGTGGATGTACCCAAACCTTGGGGAACCACTATAAATTTGTGTGTTCACTGTGTGCTTGATTGATTGCTATGTTTGCTGATTGATTGCTGAGTAAAAGTAGATATAACTCTGTGATAAAATCTGAATTCTGCCTAAAAAGTCAAAAAGATTTCAGTCACCTATTCACCCCCCCCCCCTCTAGGTGATTAGGTACAATATCTTTCAAGTGGTATCAGAGGGAGGTTCCTCAAAAAGGACTTAACTGTCTGAGTGGATCCTGTTGGCAGATTCAGTCTAAGTCAATTGCAGAAACAAGAAAATCAAGAAACATGGGTTCAACTGAGAATCATAAGGAACTTGGATCCATGAAGTTGCCCATTTGCAGAAAAGAAATTTTTGGCATTTGGAAAGAAAGGGTGAGACTATTAATGGAAGCCTCAGACCCTAGAATATATATAACAGTGAAAGAAGGGCCATATGTGCCCATGAAGGTTTCAGTCTTAGATGTAAATCAGAGAACACCTAAAGACTTCTCTGAAATGACAAAAGATGAGATAATTCTAGCCACAATGGACAAGAGGGCTCAGAATATCATTGTGAGTGCCATTGATGATACTACCTTTCAGAATCTAATACACTGTAAGACATCTAAGGAGATGTGAGATACTCTTATTGTGTACATGGAGGGTTCTGAAGAAGTGAGACAGGATAGAAAATCCTTATTAAACCAAGAATATGAAAGCTTCAGGCAAGGTAGATCTGATAGCATAACAGAATGCTATAAAAAGTTCTATAGGATTGCCAATGAGCTAATGTCCTATGGAAGAGAGTTCAGTAATTATGAGCTTAATGATAAGTTCTTAAGGTCCCTTACAAAAGATTGAGACACCAAGATCTGTGCCATAAGGGAAATGGCAAAGTTAGCAGATATCCCTCCACCAACACTGTTTGGAAAACTGCTATCCTATGAGATGCAGTTGATGTTGAGAAAAGAAGAGGAGAAATCTACAAGAAGTGAACATAAAGAAAGGATAGTGGCATTCAAGACAGAAGCCACCAGAAAATACAGAAGTAAGTCACCAACTCCACCTCCTGAAGTAGCTGAGACTGAGTCAGAAGAGTCAGCAAGTAGAAATTCTGAGAGCAGTGAAAGTGATGAGGACTTTTCAGATTTCACAAGACACTTTCAGAAGTTCTTAAAGAAGAAACAGTGGAGGACAAAGCCATCTACTTCACAGTGTAAAGAAGACTATTATCAGAACAAAAAGTCATCAAAGAAAGACAGGAAAAAGACCAAGTCAAGCAAAGCAACTCTATCAAAAATTGTTTGCTATTGCTGTAACAGACAAGGACATGTTATTGCAGACTGTCCTGAGAAAAGGAAAGAGTCTAATGATAAGAAAAAGAATCAATTCAAGGGCAAGAAGGAAAGGTCTTTTGTTGCCAAAAAGGATAAGAGCCTGTCAGACATATCTTCATCAGAAACTGAGTCAGATGCTGAAGCATACATAAGACTGTTTGCTGAGGAAGAAGAAGAGGAGTTCATTCAGATATTGAACTCTATATATGAACAAGAGGACAGTCAGTGCCAAGGACTGATGACATTGACAGAAGATGACAAAATCCAGGAGTAGCCTAGACCTAGTAAGGTACAAAATTGTTCTTTAAGTTCAATTTCTTGTGCTAGTTCAGAATCAGATCCATCATCATCAAGTGATGAGAGTGCATCTGAGTATGAAGAGGATATTCATCAATTGATAGATGAATATAAAATTCTGTTGCAAGCTTTTAAGAAGAGCAAGTCCCTAGCCAAGAGACAGGCAAAGGAAATTGCTAGTCTCAAAGTTGCTGCAACTAATTTTGAGAAGATGATTGATCAAAAGCTAAATGAAATAGCCCGACTGAAGCACATAACTGTGATTCAGATGGGGACTATAACATATAAGAATGATAAAATCAGAAGTCTGGAGATTAGTCTTCAGAAGGAGAGAGATTTAGTTGCTAGGTTTTCTAAACCAAAGTCAGTTCTACCATTAATTGATGAATTTGTTCCTCAAAAAGGTAAAGCTGGACTGGGGTTTACTAAACCTTCTAGGACTGTTCAGTCCAAGTCCAAGGGCAAAGCCCCAACTCTCAACAAGCCAGCTGTAGATAAAACAGCTAAGAATGTACCTAAGCAAAGGTACAATAGGTTTGAGTGTTGGTGCTGTGGCAAGGTAGGCCACTTTGCCATGGACTGTTGGCACAATGCAAGTGCCAAAGTGAGTATCAAACTGCCTGTTGGAAAACCTGCAGGTAGCTTTGTTAGGAAGCAAACTAACCAGTACCAAGGACCCAAGAATTCTTTGGGTTCTAAGGTTCACTAATCTGTTTTGCAGGTAAGTTCAAGTGGCCATGCCCCAATATGGTACTTGGACAGTGGATGTTCCAAACACATGACTGGAAATAGGGGATTGCTAAAGGACTTCACTCCAATCAAAGATGGTCCTAAAGTCACCTTTGGTGGTTCTGAAAAAGGAATCATCAAGGGTTTTGGTAACATTTCTAGCACTCATATAACAATTACTCAAGTGGCCTATGTTAAAGGTTTGAAACATAACCTTATTAGTATAAGTCAATTGAGTGATGTAGGATATGACATCTCATTTGTCAAAGATGGTTGTCATATCAGGAGGTCAAATGATCAAGAGATAATTTTGACAGGTTATAGAAAAAGGAATGTCTATTGCCTAGGCATTATGGTTGAGAACAATGGTTCTCCAGTGTGTCTTGTAGCTGATGAGAAAGTCTCTCATTGTGTCAAATGGCACAAGAGGCTAGCCCATCTCAACTACAAGACAATTGGCCAACTCTTTAGCAAAGAGTTAGTGAGAAATGGTCCTCAAGTTAAGTGTATTAAAGATAAAATATGCTCAACTTGTCAAAAGGGCAAGCAGACTAGATCCACCTTTAGTAGCATTGAAAACAAAGATGCTGTGAGGTGTTTATACCTCTTGCATATGGATCTCTTTGGTCCTATGTCAGTTCACAGCCTAGGTAGGAAGGTCTATACCTTTGTGATTGTAGATGATTACTCAAGGTTTTCCTGGATGTTCTTCCTTAGACAGAAATCTGAAACACCTAGTATCTTCTATAGCTTTGTCAAACAAATTCAGAATGAACTAGACAGTACAGTGGTCAAGATAAGAAGTGACCATGGTACTGAATTTCAGTCTGATAGTATGGCAAAACTATGTGAAGAATTTGGGATATTTCTAGAGTTTTCTTCACCTAGAACACCTCAGCAAAATGTCATTGCTGAGAGGAAAAAAGAACCTTGATTGAGGCTGGTAGGACCCTATTAAGTGACACATCTCTACCAGAATATTTCTGGGCTGAGGCAATTAATACTGCATGCCATGTAATTAATAGGGCTACCATTACTAAAGGCCACAACAAGACCCCCTATGAGATTGTGAAAGGAAGAAAACCAAACTTATCCTATTTCAGGATCTTTGGTTGTAAGTGCTTTATACTTAACAATGGAAAGTCTTACTTGACTAAGTTTGCTGCCAAGTCCCAAGAGGGAATTTTTGTTGGGTACAGCAATAATAGTAAGGCTTATAGAGTCTACAACTTGTCTTCTCAAGTTGTAGAAGAGTCTATACATGTAGTATTTGATGAAACTAGATTTATTAACAATGAGTTATCTAGTAGTATTTGCAGCTCCATAGGTGTGACTAAGAAGATGGACAAGCTCACTATAGAAGAAGAACCTACTGCAAGACAGCAAGTAGAAGATAGTGGCTGCTGTCCAGGGGGACTACTACATGTACCTAATGAAGAAGAAGTCCAAGGAGTGCAGCAAGATGAAGGAACTGAAGAAGTTCAACCTGAAGCCAGGATGCCTCCAGCTAATAGGCATCTAAGAGATCATCCAGCAGATCAAATCATTGGTGATCCAAGATAAGGGGTACAAACAAGGAGCAGAAATCTGAGTGCAGCACTCTACTCCAGTTTTCTATCCCAAGTAGAGCCAAAGAAGTTTGAAGAAGCCATCCTAGACCCTCATTGGATTGAGGCAATGCAAGAAGAGCTGAATCAGTTCAAGAGGTGCAAAGTCTGGGAGCTTGTTCCTAAACTAAAAGACCACAACATAATTGGGACCAAGTGGATCTTTAGGAACAAGATGGATGAACATGAAGTGATTGTCAAGAACAAAGCAAGATTGGTTGCTAAAGGATATAGGCAGGAAGAAGGTATTGACTTTGATCAAACCTTTGCTCCAGTAGCCAGACTGGAAGCCATAAGGATGTTCCTGACCTATTCAACCTATCAAGGATTTAAAGTTTACCAAATGGATGTTAAGTCAGCCTTTTTAAATGGTAATCTAAAGGAAGAGGTCTATGTGGAACAGCCATCAGGTTTTGCTGATTCAACTCAACCTAATTATGTCTATAGACTTAGGAAGGCATTATATGGGTTAAAACAAGCCCCTAGGGCTTGGTATGAAACCCTGTCTAGTTTCCTTATTGAGAATAAGTTCACAAGGGGGAAAATAGACAAGACTCTATTCCTTAGGGAATCCAGAGGTAAGATCATACTAGTCCAAATATATGTAGATGACATAATATTTGGGTCTACTGAAAGTAGTCTTTGTAAAAAGTTTGCAAAACTAATGCAAGGACAATTTGAGATGAGTAGTATGGGGGAGCTTAAGTTCTTCTTGGGTCTAGTTAGACAGACTGAGAATGGATTATCCATATGCCAGTCTAAGTTCACCCTAGAACTCATAAGGAAGTATGGTATGGATTCATCCAGTACCATGAAGACTCCTATGGGGTCAAGTATGTCTCTTAGCAAAGATGATGCAGGGAAACCTGTAGATGAGACTTTGTATAGAGGGATAGTTGGCTCCCTACTCTATTTGACAGCAAGTAGACCAGATATCATGTATGCTACATGTGTCTGTACTAGGTACCAAGCATGCCCTAAAGAGTCTCATTTGACAGCAGTCAAAAGGATACTGAGATATCTAAAGGACACTCCTTATCTAGGCCTTTGGTACCCTAGGAATGGAGACTTTGATCTAACAGGTTATTCAGATGCAGATTTTGCAGGCTGCAAAGAAGACAGAAAAAGTACAACTGGAACCTGTCAATTCCTAGGTGGAAGACTGATTTCATGGAGTAGCAAGAAGCAAACAAGTGTGGCTATATCCACTGCAGAATCAGAATATGTGGCTGCAGGAAGTTGCTGTGCTCAACTTCTATGGATACAACATCAGCTTGAGGACTATGGAATTCAGGTAAGTAGAACTCCACTATTTTGTGATTCTACTAGTGCTATATCATTTGAAAACAATCCTGTTTCCCATAGTAGAACTAAACATATTGAAATAAAATATCATTTTCTTAGGGAACATGTAGAAAAGGAAGATATTTTACTGGAATATGTTAAAACAGATAATCAACTAGCTGATATGTATACTAAGCCCTTAGAAGAAACAAAGTTTAGTAAGTTTAAAATTGAACTAGGTATGATAAACTTAGAATAAGTTTATATAAATGGCTAAGTAAAATGGTGTCGACACACAGAGATATCTGTGTCGACACAGAAAAATGGTGTCGACACTTCAGGGAAAAGGTGTCGACACATCTAGAAAGTTGGTGTCGACACTTCAGAAAATTAGTGTCGACACATACAGGGTCAGTGTCGACACAACCAAGGTGGTATCGACACTTAGAATTTACTCAGAATTATCTAAGTAAAGTCTCGACTAAATGTCGAGTTAAGTGGTGTCGACACATAAACAAGTGTCGACACATACATTCTGTCGACTATACTTGTGTCGACACATAGATGTCGAGACATTATAAGTCAGTGTCGACACTTTTCAACAGTGTCGACACAATTTAAGTTAGTTAACCCGCCTTTTCATCTTCAATCTTAGAAAGGTATAAATATGATTTTGCCTTTGTCTGTCGACACGCTCACTAAAGTTTCGAGACCAAACTTGTGTGTCGACACCTCTCTTCTCTTAATTCAAATTCTTCAAACCCTAATGGCGCCAAAGCTTGAGGAGAACGTGAATGAAGGCTATGAACTGGTGCGGCATGCGTTTGACGACGCAGAACAAGAAATCAAGGATGTGGTAACCCTAGTCGCAAACTCAGGGTTAGATTTTCTTGTGTCAGAACCAACCAAGATTTGGAAGAAAGAAGTTTTAAGAATTTCTAAATGGAGCAACCATAGACGACTCTGGATTCAAGATCAAGTCTAGAGTTCATGGAGAAAAGGTGAAGGTCTCACCAAAAAGTTTAAGAAAGGTCCTAAATATACCAAGGACAAAAGAAGAGGATGAAGTTACTACTTCTAAGACCAGAGAAGCACTAACTTGGTGTGGTCTAGATTCCAAGCTGAAAATTGGATCTGTATTCAATAGGAAAGACATGAACAGCCAGGGGAAATTTCTCTCAGAAATTGTTGGCAAAGTGATATTGAGTAAGCCAGGAGGGCATGACAGGGTATCAGCTCATATGTTCAATCTTATGACAAGGATTATCTTCACCCTGCAAACTGATTGGTCTGTTGTTGTCTTTAATAAGATTAAAGAAAGTATGAAGAAGCCTAATTTGGGTAGGATATTAAGTCTTTACTTGGCTGGTAGTATACCAGAAGTAATGAGTCAAACTGCTGGATCTAAGATCAATCATATGAGGAAAATGGACATGAGACTCTTCTCCAGATGGGATAGGGTTTTGTCTAAGGAGATGCCAACACCAGAGAAAATAACTCCCGAGAAGGAAACCCCACTCAAGAAGAAGAAGAAGATAGCTCCAGTAGCTCAAGAATCATCAAGTAGTTCAGAAGAACAAGTTGTCTTCACTCCTGATGAAGAAGACACTGGAGATGCTGGGAAGTACCCAGCTCAACAAAAGGTTGCAGAGAGGCAGGGGAGCTACCTCAAGCTAGCCCCTTACACCAGGATTCTGTCCAGGGGAGCCACTAGTAGTGGAAGAGCCAACTCCACTAGAGAGTGAGCAAGCAACCCACACTATCCTTGAGGTAATCTCAGAAATCAATCAATTAGATTTCCTTACTGAGAGTGAAGTTATAATTGACAACTTATCTGATGTTAATCAGCAACCACAGATTGATAGTCTACCCCCAGATGTTGTCATGAAGGACACATCTGTTACAGATCAAGTGCAACCCCATCAAGTAGCTGATGAGCTAAGAGAATCTCCATCTCTTCCTCAACAAGAATTTACAATGGAAGATCTCTTCCTTAATCTGGATCAGACAACTTTGAGAAGGAAAGTACTGTTGCTGAGGGGGAGAATGCTCAAGTTCAGGAGGAGCAAGTGGAAATTCTAGAATAAACAGCAAGGAAAGAGCCTGAGAAGCAAAAGGAAGTTGAAGAGCTACCTAGGGAGAGGGTAGACATAGCAAGCACCTCAGCTTCTGAAGATGAGGAGACAGCAAGAGCTAAGAAAAGGAAGTTCCAAGTATTTAAGAGAAGGAGCCAGAATTACAAAAAAGGCCTTGCAAACTATAACACCACAGCCTACACTACAGCCAGCACCAACTGTAGATTACAGTGCTTTGATGGTTGCTATGCAAATTAAGCATGATAAGCACAGGAAAGCCATAGAAACATATGTGGATGAGGGGCAAAAATCTTTACAGTTTGATCTGGCCCAGGACATTAAGTCCATAAGATTTGAAATGAATCTCAATAAAAAGGAAATGACTGACTGCTTCCACAAGGGATGGAATGCAGTGGTATACTTAGCTACACATCAAGAGAAGATAAAAGCTCAAGTAGATGACATTGCACTGAAGCAAGGATATGTTCTTGAGAACCAGATCAGAATGAATGATAACATAACTGCTTCACATAATGCAATTGTCACAGAGATGAAGAATATAGCTGCTGTACTGACTACTTCTAATGCTACTGCTAAGGCAGAGTTTGATAAAGCATTGCAAAAGAGTTTAATTGATGTTACCTCTGCAATTCAAGACTCTTAGAAGTTGATCACTGAAAAACTCCAAAGGTTAAAACCTTTCTTTAAAGATGGAGTCAACTATTTGGATAACCAAATAAGATTTCAAAAGGATGATCTAAGGGATCACATGAAAAGAGAAGTCATAAAGGGGGAGAGGGTGTTAGTCAAAGCCAGCTCTGATCATGCCAAGTGGATTTCTAATTCTATCAGAGCAACTCTTGGTTATCCTCCTTTATGTGATGATGACAATGTAGCAGAATCTGGGATACATCCTGCATATCTAGGAGGGGAGCAACCTGAAGTGGCTCAAGTAATCTACCCTCCTCCAGATTTTTGATATGGTATAAGCTGATATACAGTCTATGTATAGCCCACCCGAGGGACAGCAAAATGTCATTATAGAGAAAGTGGTTCAGCCAGTATCTGAGGCTATGCAAGAAGCTTTTCTGAAAGAATAAGAAGCCAGACTGTCTAAGAAGAGGTTTAGAGAGCAAGCTGAACAAAGGATAGATTTTGAGCAGTGGAGCCCCACTTCAAGAAATGTTATTTTGACTGCATGGAAGGCTGCCAAAGATAATATTCAAGACAGAAACAAATGGTTTTCTGAACTAGAATGGAGGAAGCATGAGACAAGGCAAGAAGCCATAGTGCAATATAGAAGAAAGGCAAAGATAAGAAAGCTACCTCCTACTGCCCAGGAGCCTAGCAAGTAATTTCCCAAGCCTTATCATTATTTTGAGAGGCAAAAGATTAAAGATGAAGAGCTAAAGAAGAAGGAGCTGAAAGGGAAAAAGCCTGCTGATATTGAAGATGCTGAAGCTCCTGTGCAAGCCAAGATATAGTCTGGAAAGGGAATAATGATCAAAGATGCTGATCAAAAATAGAATAGAATTTTCTTATGTTTACTATGTAATCTTTTGATGTTAAACATTCTGTAAACTTTTTGAAAACTGAATATGACAAAGTTGATAGAACAATGTGCTGTATAATAAATCTATTTCATAATTGTTCTGAGATGATATATGTGTATGCATGTTTGTTTAATACATGTTATGTACTTTCCCTGAATGTTTAATCCTGTTTACATCATACTGTAATTTTATTCTGTATGGTGTATATCATTGACTACGGGTTATGACTTCTACAAATATGGGGAGATTGTTGGGTACATTGGTTCTAATGTACCTGATTTGAAGAAGCCTCACCCTACTCAATGATATACATCAAAATATATTTGATGTATTTTGAATTGCCTTGTGCAGGTTAAGTATTTGCAGGGAAAAGCTGAAAAGTTTCTAAGTTCATGTGTCGACACCCAGGAGCAAAGTGTCGACACTTAAGAAGACTTGTGTCGACACCAAGGCAAGCAGTGTCGACACTTGGAGTACTTGTGTCGACACCAGGGATGCAGAATCGACACCAGACAAAAAGTGTCGACACAAGGAGCTGTGTCGACACTCAATGAAGAGAAGTCCGGTGAAGAAGTGTCGACACTTAGAAGCAGTGTCGACACCCATAATAACTGTGTCTACATCAGAAAGTGTCGACACTTGGAGGCAGTGTCGACACTCAGCAAAAGTCAGCAGAGTCTAAGTATAAGTGTCGACATAATAAAGAATGTGTCGACACTCAGCAGAAGACTCAACACTTGAGGAGAAGTGTCGACACAATGAAGAATGTGTCGACACATAGCAGAAGACTCAACACATGAAGAAAGTGTCGACACTAGGATACTGTGTCGACACTCAACAAAGTTAAACAAAATATTCTAAGTACAAGTGTCGATACTAAGGAGATGTGTCGACACTCAGCCAAAGTCTCAACAGAAGAAGAATGTGTCGACACAAGGAGCAGTGTCGACACACAGCAAGTATCAACACAGAAGGCATGTGTCGACACCAGGAAGATGTGTCGACACTGAACAAGTTCAACACATGAAGATGTGTCGACACAAAGGTATTGTGTCGACACTTACAGAATTCAACTAAGTGCTGAAGAACAAGAAGTTGTGTCGACACATGATGAAGAAGCTATGTCGAGAAGTGAATTCTACAACACAAGGAGTTGTGTCGACACCTTGAAGGCTAGTGTCGACACTTTGTCAACTTGTGTCGACACTTAGTCAGTATCGACACTTAAAGACAGGCAGTCTCGAAACTTTCAGACAGTTACAGTTATTTCAAGAACTGACTGGATGACTTGACAGCTGCCATTCCAGCAGGTCTACTGCACCTGTCAGAGTTGTCAGAAATTAGTTATGAACCGGATCAGCCGGTTACCATGAAGAAGGCCTATATATAGGCTTATACTGTCTACAGAAGAAGATGTTCAAGTGATCATTAACAAGAAGAAGATCTAGCTATTCATTGAAGAATCAAGTGAAGATCTAAGTAGTTGGAGAGAGAGAGCTCCATCCAAGAAGACAGCCGTTGGAACCAGGTTGTGAAGAAGGGTTCAGACCTTGTTCTGAATCTGAAGTTGCAGAGATCAAAGATCAGTTGCAGAGGAGATCAATCCTATTGTGTTCTACATTCAAGAAGCTTTGAAGAAAAGCCAAGTGAGATTGATCTCAGCAGAGTTCTTCCAAGAACTCATCAAGAACCTATCAACTCATCTCTCTATTCAGAGTTGTAGGTATATAAACTTTGTATCTTAAATTTCTTGTAGGATCCATAGTGATCTGAGTTGTAAGCCTGCAATTATAAAGGCTGAGTGTAGGGTCTGGGTGCCTGAGTGTAGGAGATCTATATCTCTAAGTGTAGGCCTGTTGTGGCTGAGTGTAGGCCTGTTGTGGCTGAGTGTAGGCTTTGTGAAGAAGCTGAGTGTAAGTCTTTGAAGAAGACTGAGTTATAGGGCCTTGGGCCTGAGCTGTAGGAACCTGTTTTGGGGTTCTGAGTGTAAGATCTGAGGATCTGAGATAGTGGAGGAGTTTGGCCGAATCTAGTACACTACTAGATGGCAAAGGGGGAAAGTGGATGTACCCAAACCTTAGGGAACCACTATAAATTTGTGTGTTCACTGTGTGCTTGATTGATTGCTATGTTTGCTGATTGATTGCTGTGTAAAAGTAGATATAACTCTGTGATAAAATCTGAATTCTGCCTAAAAAGTCAAAAAGATTTCAGTCACCTATTCACCCCCCCTCTAGGTGATTAGGTACAATATCTTTCAGTCAGCATGCCAAACTTGGGTATATATGAAGCTATCAGGAGCTTGCACTCTGAAAAGAACGTAGTTGTTAATAGGGTCCAAGATATCCCTAGTACCTCTACTGCCAGACAAATCACAAATCAGGCTGTGGCTGGAAGACTTAAGAAAAAAGCTGTTGTAACTGCTGGAATGAGAGCTGCAGACTGCTATGCTGCAAAGCCAGCCCTCAAAAGAAGGTACAACATTTATGAGTGCTGGTGCTGTGGCAAAGTGGGCCACTATGTTATTGATTGCGGGCACAATAAGAGTGTCCTGAGAAATATTGCCAGCTTACCTGTCAGTAGAGCTACAGGTAGGCAAGTTTAATTTCAGTCTAACCTGCACCTAGGACCCAATAAGAATTGGGGTCCTAAGGAAAGATGATCTATTTTTCCAGGTGAGTCCAAGTGGTCATACCCCTGTATGGTACTTGGATAGTGGATGTTCCAGGCACATGACTGGAATAAGGAGCATTCTGAAGGAGTACACTCTAGTTGAAAATGGACCCAAAGTCATCTTTAATGGTTCAGAAAGAGGAGTAGCTTATGTAAAAGGATTGCCACATAACCTGATAAGCATAATTCAACTTTGTGATCTTGGCTATGATATTTGTTTCCTCAAGGATGAGTGCCAAATTAGGAGGTCAAGTGACCAAAGGGGTCTTCTTGACAGGTACTAGGAGAGGAAATGTCTATTGTCTCAATTTTGATTGTGAGAGTAAGGATTCTCCTATATGCGTAGTTGTAGATGAGAAAGCTTCACATTGTGTCCAATGACATAGGAGGCTAACTCATCTGAATTACAAGACCATATGCAAACTCTTTAGTGAAGAGTTATTTTGAAATGGTCCTAAGGTGAAGTGCATCAAGGAGGGTATCTGCTCAGCATGCCAAAAGGGCAAGCAGACGAGGACCTCCTTTCAGAGCCTTGATATCAAAGACTCCGTGAGGTGTTTATACCTCCTAAATATGGATCTATTTGGTACTATGCTAGTTCGTAGTCTAGGTAGGAAAGTCTACACCCTTATGGTTGTTGATGACTTTTCCAGATTTGCCTGGGTGTTCTTTCTAAAGAAGAAATCTGAAACCACTGATGTCTTCAAGACATTTGTTAGGCAAATTCAGAATTAACTTATCAGTATTGTGGTCAAAACCAGAAGTGACCATGGAACTGAGTTTCAGTCTGAATACATGACAAGATTCTGTGAAGGGCTTGGGATTCATCAAGAGTTCTCCTCTTCTAGAACACCCCAGCAAAATGGGATTGCTGAGAGGAAAAACAGAACTCTCATAGAGGCTGGTAGAACCATGTTAAGTGACACATTTCTCCTAGAATATTTCTGGGCTGAGGTAGTGTACATTGCATGTCATGTTCATAACAGGGATTCCATCACTAACAGCCACAACAAGACTCCCTATAAGATTCTGAAAGGCAGAAAAACAAACTTATCCTACTTCAGGATTTTTGGTAGCAAGTGCTATGTTCTAAACAATGGTAAGTCCTATGTGATTAAGTTTGCTGTCAAGTCCTAAGAAGGGATATTTGTTGGGTACAACAACAATAATAGGGCATATAGGATCTATAACTTGACTACTCAAGTTGTAGAAGAATCAGTATATGTTATCTTTGATGAGTCAAACCTAATTAACTGTGAGCTGCCAAACACCTCTTCTAGTTCTGCAGGTTTAAAGGATGTGATGGACAAGCATACCATCAGGGAAATGGATCTAGTAGGACAAGATATGGAAGAAGATGGGTGCTGTCCAGGGGGAGCTCAAGGCTCACAAGCTGAGGATGAAGAACAGTCGGCTGAACACAATGCAATATAGCCAGTTGAAGACAATGAAGTCCAGCCAGCTGACAAAAATGCAGACCAGCTAACTGATGCAAGAATGCCTCCAGCTGTAAGATATTTGAGGGACCATCCAACACACCAAATTATTGGTGATGCAAGACATGGTATCTAGACAAGGAGCAAGAGCATCAACACAGCTCTATGTTCAAGCTTCCTATCACAAATTAAGCCCCAAAAGCTTGCAGAGGCTATCAAAGACTCTTACTGGTTTGAAGCTATGCAGGAAGAGGTGAATCAGTTCAAAAGATGTAGAGTCTGGGAGCTGGTTCACAGACCAAAGGGACATAATATCATAGGAACAAAATGGATCTACAGGAACAAGAAAGATGAGAATTGCATTATTGTCAAAAATAAGGCCAGATTGGTGGCAAAAGGCTACATGCAAGAAAAAAGGAATAGATTTTGACCAAACCTTTGCCCTAGTTGCAAGGCTGGAAGTAATAAGGTTATTCCTTGCTTTTACTTCCTATCAAGGATTCAAAGTCTTCCTGATGGATGTGAAGTTAGCATTCATGAATGGAGACTTAAAAGAGGAACTATATGTAGGTCAGCAACCAGGTTTTGTAGATCCTCACTTTCATATTTTTGTTTATAAGCTTAAGAAAGCTCTATATGGGTTGAAGCAAGCCCCTAGAGCATGGTATGAAATATTGTCTACTTTTCTTATTGAGAACAAATTCTCAAGGTGGAAAATAGATAAGATCATATTCCTAAGGGAGTATAAGGGCAAGTTCATCCTAATCCAGATATATGTCGATGACATTATCTTTTGATCTACTGAAAATAACCTTTGTAGGAAGTTTGCCAAACTTATGCAAGAGAAGTTTGAGATGAGCAGCATGGGTTAGCTAAAATTCTTCTTGGGACTCCAAGTAAGACAGAGTGATGATGGATTGTCCATATCTCAGTCTAAGTTCACAAGAGAGTTAATTAAGAAATATGGTATGGAGAATACCTCCACCATGAGAACTCCAATGGTGTCAAGTATGTCTGTACGCAAAGATGAGACAGGGAAACCTGTTGATGAGTCTTTGTATAGAGGGATAATTGGCTCCCTTCTATACTTGAATGCTAGTAGGCCTGACATCATGTATGCTACATGTGTTTGTGTTAGGTATTAAGCATACCCTAAAGAATCTCATTATTCTTGTGCAATGAGAATTTTAAGATATCTTAAGGGGACACCAGATCTTGGTCTATGGTACCCTAGGAATAGAGATTTTGAACTAACTGGATTTTCAGATGCAGATTTTACAGACTGAAAGGAAGACAGGAAAAGTACCACTGGTACATGTCAATTCCTAGGTGGAAGATTGGAGTTATGGATCAGTAAGAAACAGACTAGTGTTGCTAACTCCACTATAGAGTCAGTGTACATTGCATCAGGTAGCTGCTATACGCAATTGTTGTGGATACAACATTAGCTTAAAAACTATGGAATTAAGATAAGTAGAAGTCCTCTATATTGTGATTCTACTAGTGCAATTTCTATTGCTAGAAATCCAGTTTTACATAGCAGGACTAAGAATATAGAAATTAAGTATCATTTTATTATGAAGCATGTTGAGAGAGAAGACATTTGCCTAGGGTTTGTGTCCACTGACAAGCAAGTGGCAGATATCTTCACTAAGTCTCTAGATAAAGCCAAGTTCAACACCTTCAAAATTGAGTTGGGTATGTTGAACTTAGAATAGCTTTAGGTACACCCTAAGGTATTATGCTTGGTACAGGTTTGTTCTTTTTGTAGGTGCTGCAGACCTAGTGGAAAGCAAGATGAGAGAAGATGCTTCTTCTCAATGGGTATCAGTAGCTGTAGGACTAGAGACTTTCAAGTAGTCTTTTCTAGTCGTGTAGAGAATTTCTAGTAATACTGAACTTCAAGTGATGTCAAGTGGTATCAAGTGATATACACGTCAGCCCTGTATAAGGGGCATGTTGGCAGCTGCAATCCTGACTTCATTTACATCAGCTAGGGAGAGAACACAAGGGGAGAAAAAGACCTGATGCACCTTCCTGATTATCTGAAGAGGTCAAAAAGGGGGGAGATGGAGGTCATGTTTACCTTTGGTTATTCAAGCTCAAGGGGGAGTGATAGAAGATGACTATCAGAAAGGATCAAGCTCCTTCATGGTAGAAACACAGGTGAAGAAAGTCATGGGGATATCAAGCTAATAGGTAATCCTCTAAAGTGTAACTCACCCTGCAGAAATCCATGGGGAGTAGGCAAAATTCATTTCACTGAATTTAATACGAATATTCTTTTATTGACTGTGTAATGTGTATCTCTTGACTAAAGAAGCTTGATCAGTGGTTTTGAGCTGCTTGATCAGTGGTTTTGACATCTTCAAATAAGGGGAGATTATTGGGTCCATTGATCATAATGTCCCTGATTTGATGATGTCAAACATGTCAATGTGATAGACATAGTTCTATTTGATGTATGACTAAGTTCATGCATATATGTTAGTCTTTGTCACAATGATTGGATAGCTAGTTCAAGAGACAATGACAGGTGGACTCAAGGTGGAGCTGAAAACTCAAAAAATTACCTAAGTCTAAAAGTGTTGAGTGAGGCAAGCTCACTAAACACCATCCAGCTAATAACGTTGAGAGAAGGCAGGCAGGAAAATTACTTAAGTCCAAAAGTGTTGAGTGAGGCAAGCTCACTCAACACCATTCAGCAAAAAGCACTGATATAGTTGAGACCGCTGAGAAGAAAGCGCTGAGACAACTAGAAAGGTTGGCTAAGGCGAAAAGCGCTGAGATAGCTGAGACTGCTGAGAAGAAAGCTTTGAGATCGCTGGGACAAAGCCTGAGAAAATTGACTAAGTCCAGAAGAATTGAGTGAGCTCAACTCACTCAACGCCATACAGCTAGAAGCATTGAGTCAAGGTTATCCTGTCATAGCCTTACTGTGAAGAATCGAGAAAATCGGCTAAGTCTAGAATCGTTGAGAGAGGCAAGGTCACTCAATGCTCTCAACGCCATCAAGCAAAGTTGAAAAAATTTCTAAGTTCAGAATCGTTGAGAGAGGCAAGCTCACTCAACGCTCTTAATGCCATCAAGCAAAGCTGAATATATTTCTAAGTCCAGAATCGCTGAGTCTACCATTCGTCGAGCTGAGCTTAGATTTCAACGAACGGAGTTCAGAGTATGTCAATCTCAGCTTTTAACTATAAGAAGGACTCAGCTATCGGAATCGTCGATCGGAGTTCAGAGTTCGTCGATCTCAGCTTTTACCTATAAGAAGGACTCAGCTATCCGAATTGTCGACCGGAGCTCAGATTTCGTCGAGCAGAGCTTGCAGTTCGTCAAACTTAGACTTCACCTAAAGAAAGTGTTGGGTACATTGGAAAGTATGTACCAGATTTGGATAAGCCTCACGTAACTCAATGATATTCATCAATGTGTATTTGATAGGTTGTTGAGTTTCAATGTGCAGGTTAAGGAAATGAAGAAAAAGTTTCTAAGTACAACTGTAGACACTTGAGAAGAATTGTGTCGACACGTGTGAAAGGTTGTGTCGACACCAGGAGCCAGATTGTGTCGACACACATGACTTGTGTCGACATACAAAAAATCTGTCGACAATAACTGTGTCGAAACACAGGACTTGTGTCGACGCACTCCAGAATTCTGTCGATAGCAATTATGTCGACACACAGGACTTGTATCGACACACACCAGAATTCTGTCGACATCAACTTTGTCGAGACTAGGAGTTATTGTATCGACACACAGGACTTGTGTCGACACATTCCACAGAAGCTGTGTCAAGAAGAAAAAGAAGAGCTGTGTCGACATTATGTGAGCTGTGTTGACATCACCAAGGATTGTTTCGACACATGATCTATTTGTATCGACACATTTGAAGTATTGTCTCGACACTTTGCTGCTGAGTTAAAGTTCAATGAAGTATCAGATGACATGACTGGAGACTTGAAAGCTGTCACAACTAACAAAGCAGTTACATCTGTTAGAGCTGTCAGAAGGCCATTAGGAACCAGATCAGTCGGTAACCTCGGATGGGGTCTATATAAAGACCTATTATATCAACAAACGACAATGAACAAGAAGAGACAACCAACAACTAAGAAGAAGAGAAGTCTTCATCCAGAAATCAACAAGTCTCTAATGGCAGATCCTGAACAAGTCTGTAAGAAGAATTTAGAGCCACATCTGAATAGAAGAAGGAAGATAATTGAAGATCATCTCCAAGAAGATAAACCTTACTTTGTTCAAATTCAAGAAGCTTTGAAGAAGCTAAGACAGGTTGGATCTAAAGTAATTAGATCTATCAAGAACTGATCAAGAAACCTTCAACCCATTCTCTCTCTACCTAGGTGAAGGATTTATACTTTTTATAATCAATTTTCTCTGTAGGATCTTCTATAGATCTGAGTGTAGGAGAGTTATCTCTCTAAGTTGTAAGCCTAAATCTCTAAAGGCTGAGGTAGGGCTGAGTGCCTGAGGTAGGGGATTAATTTCTTTGAGTTGTAGGCCTGTTGAAGAGGTTGAGGTAGGGCTTGATTGCCTAAGTTGTAGGAGTATGGACTCACTCTGAGGTAGGATTCTCTGAGAGGATCTGGGCTGTAGGACTAGCTGAAGTCTGAGTTGTAGGAACCATTATGGGTCCTGAGTTATAAGATCTGAGGATCTGAGAAGTAAGAAGGGAGTTAGGCTGAATCTAGTATACTGCTAGATAGGCGAAGGGGGAAAGTGGATGTACCCATCACTTGGGGAACCACAATAAATCTGTGTGTATACTGTGTTGCCTGTGTTTGCTATAATGTGTTATGATAGATATTGCTAAGGCTGTCTAACAAGTAATTTACATTATCTGTCTGAATAAAAAGAATTGAACGTATTCACCCCCCCTCTCGGTGTTTAGGTCATCTTGAATCCAATTCTTTCAAGTGGTATCGAAGAGAGGTTACTCAAGATTGGACTTAACAGTCTGAGTTGATCTATAAGGCAGTCATCAGTTAGACATAATGGGTTAAAGTGAGAATCAGAAGGAATTTGGATCTATGAAACTTCCTATCTATAAGGAAGAAAATTTTGGCATATGGAAAGAAAGGGTCAGATTGTTCATGGAAGCAACCGATCCAAGAATTTACATCACAGTGCTAGAAGGGCCATTTATTCCTATGAACATATCAGTTCTTGATGCTAACCTCAAGACTCCAAAAAGTTATTTAGAAATGACTAAGGAAGAGATCATTCTAGTAACCTTAGAGAAGAGGACAAAGAACATAATTGTGAGTGTCATAGATGACTCTACATTCCAGAATCTGGTCCGTTGCAAAACCTCCAAGGAGATGTGGGACACCTTGATTGTCTACATGGAGGGAACAAAATAAGTGAGAGAGGATAGGAAGTCTATGTTAAATAAAGAGTTTGAAAGCTTTAGACAAGCTAAGACAGATAACATAGTTGAATGCTATAAGAAATTCTTTAGAATTGTTAATGAGCTAATGACATATGGAAGAGTCTTTAGCACTTATGAATTAAATTACATGTTTCTCAGATCTTTAACCAAGGATTGTGATACTAAAATATGTGAAATCAGAGAGGTGGCCAGGCTTGCAGATACACATCCACCAACCTTATTTGAAAACTGCAATCCTATGAGATGCAGCTCACTGCCAGAAAGGAGGAGGAGAAAAGCAATAAGTCTGAATACAGAGAGAAGTCAGTTGCTTTTGAGGCTGGAGCCACTAGAAAGGGCAGGAGAAAGTCACCTTCTCCTCCTAAGAGAATGGCTGAAGTTGAATCTGAAAATTCTGACATCAACACTTCAGACAGTCACAAATCTGATAAAGACTTTGCTGTCTTCACAAGACAGTTTCAAAGGTTCATGAAGAAGAAGAAATGAAGAACAAAGCCATCTTCATCCTTCTCCAAGGATGACTATTATAAGAAGAAGAAAACATCTAAGGATGACAGATATGTCTCTAATCCCAATAAACAAATTTCTTCTAAAATTGTTTGTTATTGTTGTAACAGGCCAGGACATGTCATAGCTGAGTGTCCTGATAAAAGAAAGGAATCTAAAGATAAAAAGAAGCAACAAAATAAGGGCAGGAAGTAGAGATCCTTTGTTGCTGATGCGTGTAAATCGGCAAGCGCACCGGTCGCACAAGTAATAAAGTTTGGGAATAAATCCCCGAGTGTCGGTCTCTTGAGGAATGCAATTAGTATAGAGCGGCAATAGTTCAGAAAATATTGTTATGAGGGTTATACGTAGAAAAAGAGTAAAAAGGGGACTTGAGAGATTGTGGTTGTTTGATCTAATAAACTAATAAAAGCTATGCGGGTCGAAGGCACCGCTTCGCAAGGTGAAGTGAATGTTTCGGCCGCGATGCCGAACTTTGGTTGGGAGAGTGGACAGAAAGCTAATGGATGGAAGTGTTCTTGTGTGGAGTGCAATCAGGTGAGACACGGGTATGGAGTGGATGTGGAGTGAGCGAGGCGCATTCACAAACACTACTCACAAGCATAAGAAAACTACAAACATCCCATTAGATACATAATAAAACTTGATGTTCATTACAATGTTAACTCATTCCATACTACAGAGGAAGGGGGAGAGGAGTAAACCAAAAAAGAGTGAAGATCCACCGCAGGTTGTGGCCGGAATAGCGAGTTGTCAATCCGCTTCCGGGCTCAGTCCGAGGAGGCTTCCGGGACTAACGAGCTGTCACCTTGAAGGCCTTTGAGTCCGTTCTCTTGGTTGTCTTCTTCACCAACTCCGGTGGAAAGCATGGAGTTGAAGTCGTCAATGGCCGGGAGCTTCGCCGGAGAGTTTGAAAAGCCTCGGAATAGCCGTCTATGGACTCCCGATGAAGGTGGAGGTGATGGAGCAGCTGGAGAAGTAAAATGGCGCTTCCCGCGCACTCCCAAATTGCAGCAAATGATGGGTGTTGAACTAAATCGTGGAGGAGGGCCTTAAATATGTAGGCAGCAAAAGCAGAGCGCACGATCAATGGCGCACGACTAGTGGTCGTGCGCACAGTCGGTCGATGATCGTGCGCCATTTCCAATTAGACCTGCAACCTGGATAGAAACATCAACATAAATGCGCACGATCAGTGGCGCATGACCAGTGGTCGTGCGCACTAAATCCACTGATCGTGCGATTGGCAGGGACATAATTGCAGAAAGCAAGGGGCAAACACGCACGAGCAGTGGCGCACGACCAGTGGTCGTGCGCACTACGGCCAGTGCTCATGCGATTACCCGGGCAGAATTATGAAAAATGAGAATGTAATGTGCACGATCGGTGGCGCATGACCAGTGGTCGTGCGCAATAAGTCCAGTGGTCATGCGCAGTATTCCTGCATCGTCGGGGTCTCCCGAGCGGTTCCGGAGCACGCACACGAACCTTGCACCAGGAGAAGAGGCAGATAGGACACCAAACATGCACACCACATTCTCAAGACAAGGCTAAAGAACAACAAAAACACAGAAACAAATAAAGCAGACAGAAATAGGCCTATAGTGCACTTAATCATGAAATAGGCACATAAGCAAATATAAGCAGTTATGGCTCTCAAGTGTAGTGCTAAGATGATAAAACTGACCCAGATGAGTCCAAAAATCAGTGTAAAATTTGGACTCATCACACCCCCAAACTTAACCATTTGCACATCCCGAGCAAATCATCACTCCATGGACTGGAAAATAGCTAGCTAGCTCAGAAATTTAAAAAAAAAACAGTAAGATGAGAAATCAAATACATAATGGGAATAGAAGATATAATAGAAAAGTTTTTTAATTATAATACGTAGTTTAAACTATTCGACAGACGTAAATAAAAATTATATTTGCTCAAAATTAGAATTCTGGAGAATCTTGTGATTATGTGTAGGAAGAAAGTAGGCATGCCACTAAGGTGAGCAGTGCCAAAGATCGGAGCTCAGGATCACCTCCAAAGGAATCCACCAATGTCGGGGACCATACGCTTGCACGTTCACACTCTCTCCACGGCGCGGGTTAGACTCAAGCGTGAATTAGTAGGACTTGTAGGAGAGAATGGGGCTTAGGCTAAGGTTTGGTAGTCAATGATAAACATGAAGGCTACACGCAACCAAAGCGAGCGAATAAAAACCCAAACCAATACATCCACTTAGAAATATATGGGTAACACACCCCCAGACTGAGCTTGAAAACCGAGCGTGCACACGGCCTAACCCGACCAAAATCAAAAAGTAGGATGGGGATAGAATTCTCAAAGCAATTCTTTCAGATTTTTCTTTTGTTTTCTTCTTCTTTTTTTTGCTTTTCTTCTTTTTCTTTTCTGCGTTTGCAATCCCCAAACGTAGCAATCAAAACGCTTATGAATTCAGCACCACATTATACGATTTCCACATATCACAACATCAGCAAAATAATACAAACAAGCTCAAGCATTTGATTGCGATAGTGGGTTTAGCTTCAGGCCTTGGTGATGTGAGTGGAGCTAGATCAAAGAAGGGGTAGGCACAAATTTGGCATGCAATGATTAACGGTAGGAAATGCTAAACAAGGCTAAAACTAGCCAAAATAAGGGCCTATGTCATGCTCACGCTTGACTAACCGGGCACCAATGCTTCGAGAGTAGCTTAGGGCAAGTTCTTAGCCACCGAGAAAGAGGATCCTTCCTCCCGACTCGAGTAATACGAGTCTAATGGCGGCGACACACATTCCTACATTATTGTTCGATTACTCCAGATTCAGATTTTGAGTAGTACAAACAATATTTACGTTTGTAGAAAAATATAAATCTACGAGCATAAAGAAAAATTAACTTTATACTAGTTCTACACAAACCATGAGTACTCGATTAAGAGCACTGCATAAGTTTCGAACTACTCTATCATGAAATCCTAAGCCAGCACCACTATTTTAAAGTTTACACAAAAACAATACATTTGACTCAAGTTGTGCGCGTGGAAAAGAGCGCACTCGCGTGGGTGACTCAGTGTGTGCAACAGAGATCAAGAAATAACTAAACAAGAGACTGGTATGCAACAAAATGTGTTGTGTAGTGACCACAGGCATGTTCTCCCCCCCAGACTTAAATTCGACAACTAGTAAAAATAAGCATTACAAATGGGAAAAAATATCTAGGGTAGGAAGTACCTATGCTCAAAATTGAGCATACCAGCCGTGCAACGAGATGTCCAAGTGCGACCAAGTTGTCGCGCCTCAAACATTCCTGCAACTGCGATTGAAATATGCACGCCAAACAAAATATGGACACAAATATATATATATATATATATATATATATATATATATATATATATATATATATATATATAAAGAACGCAAAACACAGCACAAGACCAAATGGTCCAACTGGGTTGTCTCCCGAAAGCCCTTTTGTTTACCGTACTTAAGGTGGACCAAATACCCGTATTAGCAGTTATAATAAAGAGTTCTTTGCAGTAGAAAAGGAAAAAAGAAAAGTAGAGCAACCCAGCGTTCAAAAAGCAGCGAGAAAATAGAAAGAGGAGGGAAAGTGGAATGATGGTGGTGCAATCAGCTATAAACAGATTTGTGGTAAGTCTCTCCGGTGGGATGCGAGAGGACAACAGATTAGCTTTTTGCATTGGGGGTAGGCATTTTCCCTTTACTTCGATTGCACTCTTTCTCGAGCCGGAAGGCAGTGTAGCGCTCTTTGCGTAAACGCTTTGCCTCTTTCAGTTTCTCCACTGTGGGAGACTTCCAATTGATGTAGGCTGTAGGGTTTCCTGGTGTCGTGGTTTGTGGCGTCCTGTCCGGCACCGTGACGGCGACCGGATCTGCCCAAGCTACAGATCGCTTAACAGAGTTATCAGCAGTGTTATACAAATAAGTGTCTAGGTATTTCTCCAGAATAAAACTTGGTTCGCCATGCTCAACAACATAGTTGGCTGGAAGTAGAAAGACAACCGTTGCTTTGGTGCACTCGATCTCTTCTTTGACCAGTAACTCTTGATTCTCATCTACCTCCTGGGAGAGTCCTTTCTTTTTCTTCTCTTCCAGATGTGCTTCTTCCAATGTTGGGAGACCTGAATCTATCTTGGTATCTGTGATACTCAGAAAATTTTTATTTTGGATGGGAAAGGAATGTATGGATGTGTTATCGAGGGTGGAATCTGCGGTCGGCCAAGTGACACGGCCTTTGGAAAAGTCGAGGGATGCGCCACTAGCTGTCATGAATGGGACTCCTAATATAGGAATAGAGTTATTTTCCCTTGGTCACAAAACCTGGAAGTCAGTGGTTATACGTTTTCCATTAACCTCGATTTCAACTTCCCGAACACCTCCCTCGGTGTCAACCAAATTTCCATTCGCTAAGATAAGCGATTTCTGATTTTCAATGTCGACTTGTAGGTGCATCTTCGCAACATCTTGCAAAGTGAGGATGTTGCTGGACGCCCCGGAATCGTATAATGCTAGGGTTTCAATGTTGTTTATTTTACAATTGATGACGAGTTCGTTGCGGTTTCCCAAATTTTCCTCCCCAAGGCTTTTACCTTGTTCATGGGGGTTCTTTTCGATGTTACTAGGTAAGGTGCCTTGGGTGCGCTCGGAAACCACTTGGGCCAATTGGCCAAATTGTGTCTCCAGTTTGCACATCGAGGTGGCTTGATTTGTCATGTTGGTTTGGGAAATTTCAACGAATTTCTCGAACATCTCTTCCAAAGAACTTTTTTTAACGACGGGGGGCCCTTAGAAATAATTCGATTGAGGCGTCCGCGATTGGCTTCCGGAGGCATACGCATCATTTTGATGCTGCCCCGTTTGCCATCTTTGGCCAGATGCGTTAGGATTCCAAGAAAAGTTGGGGTAGTTTCTCACCCCCGGGTTGTATGTGTTCCCGTAAGGCACTCCCCTGTTTTGATTGGCTACAAAATTAACTGACTCATTCATAAAAGAAGATTCGTTTGGTACCTCAACTCCTAAGCATTCGAAGCTGTGGTGGTCGGTGCTTCCGCACCCTTGGCATGAGATTGCCATCACTAGGGCGGCGACAACAGGCTTGGGGATATCCACGGCAAATACTCCACTTGTGCTTCGTGGAATGTTTCTTCCAGCGGTCCAGTAAGCGCTGTCGGTGGCGGTGTCTTGTAAGATTCTCAGAGCATCATCTGGAGCAAGATTCATGATTGTTCCTCCAGAGGCGGCATCGATCATGGCTCGGTGGTGGGGATCAATAGAGAAGTAGAAACTTTCGACGAGGTTCCATGTTTGGAATCCATGATTAGGGCACTTCCTCAGCAGCTCGTTGAAATGCTCCCAAACTTCAGCTAAACTTTCTTGATCGGCTTGCCGGAATTTGGCTATTGCGCGCCTCATGCTCACGATCCGATCGACCGGATGGAACTTAGCTAGGAATTTTGTGGTCAAAGCCTCCCAGGTGGTGGATGTTCCAGGTGGGAGGGAGTGAAGCCATGTCTTGGCTTTGTCCCTTAATGAAAAAGGGAAGAGGCGGAGCTTGACTGTTTCGTCTGGGATTCCAGCGTAGCGGAACGTGGTGCAGATTTCGGAGAATTCTGCAAGATGAAGATGGGCGTATTGTAACACCCCCTATCCGTCGCATAGCATATAACAATAGGTCCGGCCGGGGCCCGACGCCATATACCACAGACAGACCGGGTGGTTACTTATGGAAACCATCCAACTAATCTCAACGTCCTACACAGAGCATTCTAGCGGAAGCAGTTTATAAAAGTTGTAAACAAAGAACCCAGCATCAAAGCACGAATGTCCACTAATATAAAATAGGAATATTATACAAAATACCCAAAACAAGCCTTAAGGCCTTACAAAATGTTTCACTTGAATATTACATGATTTACAAACCACGGCACGCAGGCCGGTCATACATGAATAAAACAGTAAACACTTCCATTTCGGCCTTCGAGGGCCGGCTTCGCAAAAAGGGCTTTAGCCCGCTATTGACCGCTTGGTCCAGCTGCACCTGCAAGCAACAACCCACCGCACGGTGGCAAAACAAGGCAACGGTCAGCAATGCTGACCAAATTATAACGATCCCGCCCCAAACTCGGGGCGGCGATGCTACTTCCCTGCATTTCATTAGCATAAGCGAGCAATGTATAACAATAGCCATTTCATCACAGACGTTGGCTCGCACGGCCACACGCCCTGTGCACTCAGGGCACATTCTCGGTGAACCGGTCGATGTCACGTCAATTAAAGCCATTAACATTCTGGACTCACCACCGCCACTTGGACGGCCAAACCAATGAGCAATTTGTCTTCCTGGCCTGGGTCACGACAATTTAAGCCATTGACCGCCGAAGACTCACATCTATGCCAACGACAAGTGCCACGTAACCTTAGGTCTCTTTAACCGAACGACATAGAGCGGGTACGGTTCCATCTAGCCCGTGCTCACATCGCAACGGTAATTTAAGCCATTTGCGCGGGTCAAACTTCCACCGAGTCCCATTCTACCACAAGTCACATAACTCGGTTATGTTCAAGTTGGCTCTCAGGCCACCAAGTTGGCAAGATCTCGTATCCGCCCAGTTTTTCGGGTGCACCTTTGGGTTAGTCCCCAAGGCTCCCTGTTGCAATCTACCGCGTAGAAAACCCGAAAAACAACCAATAGCGCGGAGTCTTCTCCGGCCTTATGCAATGCAACATCACCGATCCAGACTAACATGTCCGGGTAGGCTTCACACATCATGCCTATGTCCGTTCTCGCATACGGACTCTAAACAACGGGGACTTCACATATCTACCCGAAGGAACGCCTCCAACTCTCCGCAAACTCGCGAGAGCGGGCTTCCTATGCTAAGAAAGAGAGCTATTCATGCTCAAGATGAGGATAGTTACCCTTGAGTTCCTCTTTGGCGCCATTGAAAAGTAGTCGGATGGAAATCACCGCACTAGCGTTGCCTCCGTGGATCCGGAGTCGGCTTGCGATTCGGAGCTCCGAAGCTCCTCTAATGGCGGATCTAGCTCCTTCTTCCTCCCTTGGCTCGCCTCTCTCTCCAAGGATTTAGAAAGATGATAAGGTATGAAAAGTGAGGGTTTTCCAAGTCCACTCACGGGTATATCCTCTCAGGAACAACCCCCAGCCGTTGGATCTTCAGTTAAAGAAATGAACGGCTTCGATTCGGGGCTGAAATGCCCAATCTGGACCGAACACGGCCTGGCACACGCCCGTGTCCAGGGCCGTGTGCCGCATTCGCCGTCAAAATCGAATCACCTAGAACCTCACACGGGTATCGAACACGCCCGTGTTCGAGCTGACACGCCCGTGTTCCACCTGACACGGGCGTGTGGCCGGCCGTGTACCCCATGATTTTTCCCCATTTTCAACCCGAGCACTGCACGGGTTCTAGGACACGCCCGTGTCACCTTGACACGCCTGGGCCCCAGGCCGTGTACACGGGACACTTCGTCGAGTGAAGATCGACGACTTGATGACACGACCTTGGACACGCCCGTGTCCTAGGCCGTGTGCCTTGTCTCGATGATCGTCGAGCAAATCTCGACGACACCCCGGGACGATCATCGACACGGGTCGACACGCCCTGCGACATGCCCGGGTCGCAGGCCGTGTGCCCACTCTCGACGAATCATCGAGTAAATCTCAACGACTTCGCGGCTAAGTATCGACACGGGTCGACACGCCCTGCGACACGCCCGTGTCGCAGGCCGTGTGCCCACTCTCGACGAATCGTCGAGTAACTCTCGACGTCTTCGCGGCTAAGTGTCGACACACGCTTGACACGCCCTGGGACACGCCCGTGTCCCAGGCCGTGTGCCTGCTGCCAGAACCCAAACTGGCCCAAAACATCCCCCTTTTGCTCCTTTGAGTTTCGGGGCATTACAACTCTCCCCCTCTTAAAAGAATTTCGCCCACGAAATTAAATAGAGGAAAGACATGTACAAAACCAAAATTTGTACCTGAGCGGAACAACTCCGGATACTCGTCAAGCATAGTCTGCTCTCGCTCCCAAGAGAGCTCCTCACGACCGCAATTGTCCCACCGGACCTTGACCATCCTGATCTCTTTATTGCGTAGCCTCTTGACCTCCGAGTCCTCGATCCGCACGGGCTTGACCTTTGTCGTTAGCCCACTATCCACCGGCACTTGATCAACCGCGATCACTTGCGTAGGATCTTGCACCGCCTTCCGAAGCACCGAAATGTGGAATACATCATGTAAACCACTAAGCTCCACTGAGAGCTTCAACTGATAGGCCTCTTCACCAACTCGCTCCAGAACCTCAAATGGTCCAAGGTATCTTGGGCTTAGCTTTTTCAATCGCCGCACCCGCGAGACACCCTTGAACGGCTTGATCTTTAAGTATACATAATCGCCCACAGCGAACTCCACATTCCTGTGCTTGGCATTATAGTACTTTGCTTGCCGGTCCTGAGCGATAAGCAACCTCTCCCGAATGGTTCTCACCAAAGAAGTAGCATAATCCACTTCCGATCGCTTATACAACTTTGACTCACCCGTTTCTAACCAAGACAACGGCGTGCGACACTTCCTACCATATAGGGCCTCGAAAGGCGCCATCTGAATACTCTCTTGGTAGCTATTGTTGTATGCGAACTCCACCAAATAAAGGTGGTCTTCCCATTGCTTTCCAAAATCCAAGACACACATGCGAAGCATGTCTTCCATGGTTCGAATGACCCTCTCGGTCTGCCCATCCGTTTGCGGATGGAAGGCTGTGCTGAATTTCAACTTTGTTCCCAACATTTGTTGCACCAGCCTCCAATCATTGGACGTGAACCGCCCATCTCGGTCACTCACGATGCTGCGGGGCACACCATGAAGCCGTACTATGTTATCCACATAAAGCTTTGCCAGCTTCTCCACCGGATCATCCTTCCTATGCGGAATAAAATGCGACACCTTCGTTAATCGATCAACAACCTTCCAAGTGGCGTCGTTTCCCTTCTGCGACCTTGGCAAACCGTGCACAAAGTCCATAGAGATGTCGTCAAATTTCCACTCCGGAATAGGCAAGGACTTAAGAAATCCTCCCGGCTTTTGGCACTCCCCCTTTACCAAGGCGCAAGTTTGGCACTTCGCTACGTATAGCGCCACATCCTTCTTCAAACCCGGCCACCAAAACAGTTTCTTCACATCACGGTACATCTTCGTGCTCCCCAGGTGAATCGAGTACTTGGTATGGTGCGCCTCGTACAACAACTCCACCCGTAATTTGCCCACACTTGGGACGCACAGACGACCGTCTTTCCAAAGCAATCCGTCCTCCACGACGAATTGGGAATTTGACCCATCCAGAGCCTCTACCATGAACTGCTTCATATGAGCATCCATATCCAAAGCCTGCCGAATACGATCAGCCAGGTCATATTGGACTTCAGTCCAATTCAGAACTGCTTCAGCACTTGATTGCCTGTCCACACAAATAATCTCCAAAGCCTCCAACTCCCGCACCAACCGCTCATCATGCACCGATAGCCAGTTGGCTTGAGCTGGGGCTCGGCGACTCAACGCGTCCGCAACCGCATTCCCTTTGCCAGGCACGTAGTGGATCTTGAATGTATAGTCCCCCAGGAATTCCATCCATCTACGCTGCCGCATATTCAGATCCTTCTGATCAATTAGATACTTTAGGCTCTTGTGATCGGTGTAGATATCAATCTTCACACCGTACAAATAGTGTCTCCACAGCTTCAAAGCAAAAATCACGGCCGCTAACTCCAAGTCATGGACCGGATAATTCCTCTCGTGCACTTTTAGCTGTCTCGATCCATAAGCTATCATGCTTCCGTGCTGCAGTAGCACGCAACCCAAACCGCTGCCTGAAGCATCGCTATATATCTCATAGCCTTCGGTTCCACATGGCGAACTCAGCACAGGCGCCGTGGTCAACCAACACTTCAACTCCTCGAAAGCTCGCGCGCACTCCGGCGTCCAAACGAACTTATGCTCCTTCCTCGTCAAAGTAGTGAGAGGTAACGCTATTCGCGAGAAGTTCTCTACGAAGCGCCTATAATAGTCGGCAAACCCCAAAAAGCTTCGGACTTCTGCTACCGTAGCAAGCTCAGGCCACTCCCGTATCGCAACAATCTTCGCCGGATCCACAGCAATACCCTCTCCACTCACTATATGACCGAGGAACGCTACTGAGGATAGCCAAAACTCGCACTTCGAGAACTTGGCATACAACTGATTTCTCCTTAGCGTCTCCAACACCAAATGAAGATGCTTGAAGTGATCTTCCTCACTTTGCGAGTACACCAAAATATCGTCGATGAAGACGATCACGAAATGGTCCAAGTACTCCCTGAACGTCCTGTTCATCAAATCCATGAATACTAACGGTGCATTAGTCAGCCCAAACGACATGACCATAAACTCATAATGCCCGTATCTCGTACTAAACGCTGTCTTCGGGATATCAGTCTCCCTTATTCGCAGCTGATAGTACCTAGCCTTGAGATCCAACTTCGAGTACACCGTCGACCCGACTAACTGATCAAAGAGATCATCAATCCGGGGGATCGGGTACTTGTTCTTCTCTGTCAGCTTGTTCAGCTCCCGATAATCAATACATAGCCTCAAGCTTCCGTCCTTCTTCTTAACAAAGAGGACCGGTGCGCTCCAAGGCGAAGAACTCGGGCGCACATACCCTTGCTCCAACAACTCTTGCAGTTGAACTTTCAGCTCCGCCATTTCCTTAGGCGCTAGCCGATACGGAGATCGTGACACAGGCTTTGCACCTGGCACTAGCTCGATCGTAAAATCTATCTCCCGCTGAGGCGGGGCTCCAGGAAGATCCGCGGGGAACACATCAGGGTATTCCGATACCACTGAAATACAATCCAACGCGGGCTTCGGCTTTGCAACCTCCACTAGTGTAAAGAACAGTTCTGCACCAGCACGAACCGCCTTCACCACCTGAAGAGCAGACATCAATGTCTTGCTCGACCCCTTTAAGCCTGTAAAAGTCATTTCACGACTTGCTCCCAGCTTAACTTCCTTGCTACCGCAATCTATATGGGCCTGCTGCTCCGAGAGCCAGTCCATGCCAAATATGACGTCGAACTCCACTAACGGAAGTAAAGATGCCCGCAGGTCGAACTCCTGCTCCCCAATACGAGTCTTAACATCGCAGATCCTATCCGCTCGCATCGAACACCCATTGGGAAACAACACATCCAACTTATCCTTCGCCATCGAAGAAGGGACTCCGATGCGTGATATAAATCCTTCGGACAAGAAGGAGTGTGAAGCTCCCGTATCGAAGAGTGCTCGTGCCGGATTTTCACAAATCAATACAAATCCTAAACAAGTAGTGGTAAGGTAACATGTGCATAACAAGTAGTTAAAGAAATTGACTTGCTATAAATTAAACCGTACCTGTCACCACATCAGCTTGTTTAATGGCCTCCTGTTGGCCAAGATTGTAGACCCTTGGTTGGGCCGGAGCATAATGGGATGCGGTCGACTCCACCGCCTTTCCCTTCTCTTCATAAGTAGCTCCCGGCCTCCTCTCGGACTTAGGACGTCCGCTCCAACAATCACGGGCGAAATGCCCCGTCTTTCCACATGTAAAACACGCGCCCGGGGTCCGACTCGTAGTCGCCCCAGAAGCACCAGAAGGAGCTGGACCCGAAGTCCTATGCTTCTTGAAAGCCCTCCATTAGCCGGACTTTGAAGTACTCGGCACTTTGTATTCAGATTTCTTCTCACCCAAGCTTTTCTTCGCTTGTACATTTTTCATGTCCTTCTCCAAGGACCGGGCAGTATTGACCAAGGTTAAGAAACCCTGCGTCATCAGCCCCGAGAGTAGTAATCTCAACTCATCTCTCAATCCTTCATAGAAACGATTAGTCTTGCGCTCCTCATCCATGATGGTGGAGCTAGCATAACGACTCAAACGAGTGAACTCGTGGAGATATTCATCCACGCTCCTCTCACCCTATACCAATTTCAGGAACTCATTCTCCATCGAAATCCTCTGAGTAGAAGGGAGGTATCTTGCTAAGAACAATCCCGAGAACTCTTCCATCGGAACGTCTATCAGTTGTCTACCTCTCAAATGATGCAGCTCCAATCCTTCCCACCACATTCTCGCTTCACCGTCCAACAGGAACGTAGCGATGGTGGTCATTTGCCACTCCTCCGTCTCCGTTGCTGTCATGACTCTCTTCACCCTGGAGAGCCAGTCTTCAGCCTGAGATGGGGTTCCCAACCCCGAGAATAACAGAGGGTTAAAGCTCATTACATGCTTTAGCTGCCTCTCAGTTGCCCTCCTTGGCACTACCGGTTCCAAAACCACTTGCTCCACCCTCCTCGGCTCAGCCTCTTGAAGAGGTACTTGCTCCATCGCAGGAGCGGGCTGCTGCGCTTGCCTTCCAGGCTGCGCATTAATCACGGCCAACACCGCTTCAGCCACCAATCGTATGTTCTCGGCCGACAGAGGTGTTGCGGGAGCAACATCCGGTGCACTACTAGCCTCAGAAACTCGGCGTTCTGACGGCCCAACACCACTTCTGGTCACCTATAGTGGTACAAAACACCGTTAAGCGACCAAATAAATTGCGAACAGCAATTATAGGAACACGCAGGTTCCTCAAACACGAGTATTTTCATTCCTAAGTGGACATTCATGGGTTCTTTTTACTGTTATTACGATGACGCACACAATGTGCGCACCACCCCTTAAAAAGAATTCGCAGCGGAAGCGTGGTGGGCCCATAACCCACAGGTAGGAGGATCAAAACTTCCCTCTGATACCAAATTGTAACACCCCCTATCCGTCGCATAGCATATATCAGTAGGTCCGGCCGGGGCCCGACGCCATATACCGCAGACAGACCGGGTGGTTACTTATGGAAACCATCCAACCAATCTCAACGTCCTACACAGAGCATTCTAGCGGAAGCAGTTTATAAAAGTTGTAAACAAAGAACCCAGCATCAAAACACGAATGTCCACTAATATAAAATAGGAATGTTATACAAAAATACCCAAAACAAGCCTTAAGGCCTTACAAAATGTTTCACTTGAATATTACATGATTTACAAACCACGGCAAGCAGGCCGGTCATACATGAATAAAACAGTAAACACTTCCATTTGGGCCTTCGAGGGCCGGCTTCGCAAAAAGGGCTTTAGCCCGCTATTGACCGCTTGGTCCAGCTGCACCTGCAAGCAACAACCCACCGCACGGTGGCAAAACAAGGCAACGGTCAGCAATGCTGACCAAATTATAACGATCCCGCCCCCAACTCGGGGCGGCGATGCTCCTTCCCTGCATTTCATTAGCATAAGAGAGCAATGTATAATAATAGCCATTTCATCACAGACGTTGGCTCGCACGGCCACACGCCCCGTGCACTCAGGGCACATTCTCGGTGAACCGGTCGATGTCACGTCAATTAAAGCCATTAACATTCCGGACTCACCACCGCCACTTGGACGGACAAACCCATGAGCAATTTGTCTTCCTGGCCTGTGTCACGACAATTTAAGCCATTGACCGCCGAAGACTCACATCTATGCCAACGACAAGTGCCACGTAACCTTAGGTCTCTTTAACCGAACGACATAGAGCGGGTACGGTTCCATTTAACCCGTGCTCACATCGCAACGGCAATTTAAGCCATTTGAGCGGGTCAAACTTCCACCGAGTCCCATTCTACCACAAGTCACATAACTCGGTTATGTTCAAGTTGGCTCTCAGGCCACCAAGTTGGCAAGATCTCGTATCCGCCCAGTTTTTCGGGTGCACCTTTGGGTTAGTCCCCAAGGCTCCCTGCTGCAATCTACCGCGTAGAAAACATGAAAAAACAACCAATAGCGCGGAGTCTTCTCCAGCCTTATGCAATGCAACATCACCGATCCAGACTAACATGTCCGGGTAGGCTTCACACATCATGCCTATGTCCGTTCTCGCATACGGACTCTAAACAACGGGGACTTCACATATCTACCCGAAGGAACGCCTCCAACTCTCCGCAAACTCGCGAGAGCGGGCTTCCTATGATAAAAAATAGAGCTATTCATGCTCAAGATGAGGATCGTTACCCTTGAGTTCCTCTTTGGCGCCATTGAAAAGTAATCGGATGGAAATCACCGCACTAGCAATGCCTCCGTGGATCCGGAGTCGGCTTGCGATTCGGAGCTCCGAAGCTCCTCCAATGGCGGATCTAGCTCCTTCTTCCTCCCTTGGCTCTCCTCTCTCTCCAAGGATTTAGAAAGATGATAAGGTATGAAAAGTGAGGGTTTTCCAAGTCCACTGACGGGTATATCCTCTCAGGAACAACCCCCAGCCGTTGGATCTTCAGTTAAAGAAATGAACGTCTTCGATTCGGGGCTGAAATGCCCAATCTGGACCGAACACGGCCTGGCACACGCCCGTGTCCAGGGCCGTGTGCCGCATTCGCCGTCAAAATCGAATCACCTGGAACCTCACACGGGTATCGAACACGCCCGTGTTCGAGCTGACACGCCCGTGTTCCACCTGACACGGTCGTGTGGCCGGCCATGTACCCCATGATTTTTCCCCATTTTCAACCCGAGCAATGCACGGGTTCTAGGACACGCCCGTGTCCTTGCCCGTGTCACCTTGACACACCTGGGCCCCAGGCCGTGTACACGGGACACTTCGTCGAGTGAAGATAGACGACTTGATGACACGGCCTTGGACACGCCCGTGTCCTAGGCCGTGTGCCTTGTCTCGACGATCGTCGAGCAAATCTTGACGACTCCCCGGGACGATCGTCGACACGGGTCGACACGCCCTGCGACACGCCCGTGTCGCAGGCCGTGTGCCCACTCTCGACGAATCGTCGAGTACATCTCAACGACTTCGCGGCTAAGTGTCGACACGGGTCGACACGCCCTGCGACACGCCCGTGTCGCAGGCCGTGTGCCCACTCTCGACGAATCGTCGAGTAACTCTCGACGCCTTCGCGGCTAAGTGTCGACACACGCTTGACACGCCCTGGGACACGCCCGTGTCCCAGGCCGTGTGCCTGCTGCCAGAACCCAAACTGGCCCAAAACGTCCCCCTTTTGCTCCTTTGAGTTTCGGGGCGTTACACGTCTTCAGTGGCCATTCCAGAGAACTGAGCATTATTCCGAATGATATTCAGAATAGCTGGTTTAATCTCGAACTGTGGGTTGGTGATAGCAGGTCCGAAACCGGGGTATATGCTCCCGACAGTAGGTGTAGTATAATCCCTCATGGTGAGGACCCGGGGAGGGTTCACTTCATTTTCGTCGCCATGAGGTATCCCTCCAACTCGGTTGCCTGCATCAATATTCAGCTGGTCTCCCATTGGGGCAAAAGTGATGGCTGCGGCGCGTCTTCACGCTAGGATAGTACGTTCGATCTCTAGGTCGTAGGCGACAAAATCTCTTGTAGCTCGACCCTGCATTCACAGCAGCACACACAATAGAAGGAAACAACAGTAAAAAAAACTAACTCTTATAACAATATTTTCAGTCATCCTGAGTCGCTCTACAGTTGCATTCCCCGGCAACGGTGCCAAAAACTTGATGCGTGTAAATCGGCAAGCGCACCGGTCGTACAAGTAATAAAGTTTCAGAATAAATCCCCGAGTGTCGGTCTCTTGAGGAATGCAATTAGCATAGAGCGGCAACAGTTCAGAAAATATTGTTATGAGGGTTATACTTAGAAAAAGAGTAAAAAGGGGACTTGAGAGATTGTGGTTGTTTGATCTAATAAACTAATAAAAGCTATGCGGGTCGAAGGCACCGCTTCACAAGGTGAAGTGAGTGTTTCGGCCGCGATGCCGAACTTCGGTTGGGTGAGTGGATAGAAAGCTAATGGATGGAAGTGTTCTTAAGTGGAGTGCAATCGGGTGAGACACGAAAATGGAGTGGATGTGGAGTGAGCGAGGCGCATTCACAAACACTACTCACAAGCATAAGAAAATTACAAACATCTCATTAGATATAGAATAAAACTTGATGTTCATTATAATGTTAACTCATTCCATACTACAGAGGAAGGGGAAGAGTAAACCAAAAGAGAGTGAAGATCCACCGCAGGTCGTAGCCAGAATAGCGAGTTGTCAATCCGCTTCCGGGCTCAGTCCGAGGAGGCTTCCGGTACCAACGAGCTGTCACCTCGAAGGCCTTTGAGTCCATTCTCTAGGCTGTCTTCTTCACCAACTCCGGTGGAAAGCTTGGAGTTGAAGTCGTCAATGGCCGGGAGCTTCGCCGGAGAGTTTGAAAAGCTTCAGAATAGCAGGCTATTGACTCCCGATGAAGGTGGAGGTGATGGAGCAGCTGGAGAAGTAAAATGGCGCTTCCCGCGCACTCCCTGATCGCAGCAAATGACGGGCGTTGATCTAAATCGCGGAGGAGGGCCTTAAATACCGAGGCAACAAAAGCAGAGTGCATGATCAGTGGCGCACGACCAGTGGTCGTGCGCATTAGATCCCATGATCGTGCGCCATTTCCAATTAGACCTGCAACCTGGATAGAAACGTCAACATAAATGCGCACGATCAGTGGCGCACGACCAGTGGTCGTGTGCACTAAATCCACTGATCGTGCGATTGGCAGGGACAGAATTGCCGAAAGCAAGGGGCAAACACGCACGAGCAGTGGCGCACGACCAGTGGTCGTGCACACTACAACCAATGCTCGTGCGATTACCTGGGTAGAATTAGGAAAAATGAGAATGTAATGTGCACGATCGGTGGCACACGACCAGTGGTCGTGCGCAATAAGTCCAGTGGTCGTGCGCAGTATTCCTACATTGTCGGGGTCTCCCAAGCGGTTCCGGAGCACGCACACGAACCCTGCACCAGCAGAAAAGGCAGATAGGCCACCAAACGTGCACACCACATTTCCAAGACAAGGCTAAAGAACAACAAAAACACAGAAACAAATAAAGCACACAGAAACGGGCCTATAATGCACTTAATCATGAAATAGGCACGTAAGCAAATATAAGCAGTTATGACTCTCAAGTGTAGTGCTAAGACGATAAAACTGGCCCAGATGAGTCCAAAAATCAGTGTAAAATTTGGACTCATCAGTTGCAAAGAAGCAGAAGAGTTGGACTGACTCATCATTATCAAAATCAGGAGAAGAGACTGAAGCTAAAGCTTATATAGGATTGTTCACTACTGAAGAGGATTCAGTAGAATCTGAGTTCTTGCAACTGCTGGACTCAATAAATGGGGTTGAAGATCATCATTGTAAAGGGCTGATGACTTTGACTGAGGAAGATCAGTGCCAGGATCAGCCTGGTCCCAGTAAAGTAAACTACCTTTCTTCAGTTTCTAATTATTATACTGGATCAGACTCCGAAGCATCTGAATCAAGAGATGTGGATGGTTCTAAATCTGAAGGAGATGTTCATCAACTTATTGATGAGTATGGTGATCTTTTGCAAGCACTTAAGAGAAGCAGAAATCTTGTCAAAAACCAAGCTAAGGAAATTGCATCTCTTAAATTGGCTTCATCAGATTCAGCAAAATTGCTGGATTTGAAGTTGAATGAAATTGCCAAACTGAAAAATATAACATTTATTCAGATGGGTACAATTACATTCAAAAATGATCAAATCAAGAGTCTGGAAGTCAGACTTCAAAGAGAGAGGGAACTTGTGGCTAAATTCTCAAAGCCAAAGTCAGTCTTACCCTTGATTGATGACTTCACTCTCCAAAAGGGTAAGACAGGATTAGGCTTCAAGGGAAGAACTAGGGCAGCTAATTCTAAAGGAAAAGGCAAAGCCCCAGTTCAGCCACTAGCCTTCAAACCCCCTATTGCTTTCAGGAAAGTGATGCAACCCACTAACAAGTATGACCATTACATTACACATGGTCACTGTAAGCCTGATAATCTGAATGACAAAGGTGTAAATCCCAATAGGGAAGCCCATGTACAAACACATTATGATCTTCAGGAATCATCAATGTTTGATGCATCAGCCCCAGCACTCAAGAAAAGGACAACTGTACCTACAGTTTCAAGGTCTACTGACAACAATGCTATTAAGACTGTACCTAAAAGAATATACAATATATATGAGTGCTGGTGTTGTGGCAAAGTGGGTCATTATGCCATTGATTGTTGGCACAACACTACTATCAGGAAGAATGCCATCTTACCTGTTAGAAAGGCTGCAGGCAAGCATGTCAAGTTTCAGTCTAACCTGAACCTAGAACCCAATAATTATTGGGGTTCTAACGTTAAGTAATTTTATTTGATGCAAGTGAGTCCAAGTGGCCATACCCCAATATGGTACTTGGACAGTGGATGTTCCAGACACATAACTGGAACAAGAGGGATGCTGAAGGACTACTATCCCATATAGAATGGACCCAAAGTGATCTTTGGTGGATCTGAAAAGGGGGTCATCAAAAGGTTTGGTAACATTTCTAATAGTTCAATCACTATCACCTAAGTGGCTTATGTGAAAGGTTTGAAACATAACTTAACAAGCATAAATCAACTGAGTGATCTTGGTTATGACACCTCTTTTATTAGGAATGGATGTCAGATTAGAAGGACAAGTGATCAAGAGGTCATCTTGTCAGGTTATAGAAAAGGAAATGTTTACTGTCTCAACTTTGATTGTGAGAATAAGAACTCTCCTATTTATCTAGTTGCTGATGAGAAAGCTTCTCATTGTGTTAAATGACATAAGAGGCTGGCTCACCTAAACTACAAGATAATAGGCCAACTCTATAGTATGGAGTTAGTGAGGAATGGTCCTCGGGTCAAGTGGATTTAGGAGGGTGTGTGTTCAGCTTGTCAAAAAGGCAAACAGACTAAGACCTCCTTCCACAGTCTTGATACCAAAGACTCAGTGAGCTGTTTGTACCTCCTGCATATAGATCTATTTGGTCCTATGCCAATTCATAGTCTAGGTAGGAAAGTCTACACATTTGTGGTTGTGGATGACTATTCTAGATTTACATGGGCTTTCTTCCTGAGGTAGAAATCTGAAACCCCTTCTGTCTTCCACTATTTTGTTAGGCAAATTCAGAATGAACTTAACAGTTCAGTGGTCAAAATCAGAAGTGACCATGAGACTGAATTTCAGTCTTAATGCATGACAAGATTTTGTGAAGAACTAGGGATTCATCAAGAGTTCTCCTCACCTGGAACTCCCAAGCAAAATGGTATTGCAGAAAGAAAGAATAGGACTCTTATTGAGGCTAGTAGAATCCTACTAAGTGACACTTCTCTCCCAGAATATTTTTGGGCTGAGGCAGTAAACACTGTATGTCATGTTCTCAATAGGGCTTCCATCACCAAAAGCCACAAGAAGACACCCTATGAGATTATGAAAGGCAGAAAACTAAATTTAGCCTATTTTAGAATCTTTGGTAGCAAGTGTTTTGTTCTTAATAATGGCAAACACTATTTAACTAAGTTTGCTGCCAAATCCCAAGAAGGAATATTTGTTAGGTACAACAACAGCAGTAGGGCATACAGAGTCTACAACTGACTACTCAAGTTGTCGAAGAATATGTCCATGTAGTTTTTGATGAAACTAAACTAATCAACTGTGAGCTGTCTAGTACTCCTTGTAGCTCTACAGGTTTGAAGGAAAAGATGGACAAGCTAACCATTAGTGAAGACCAACCTGCAAGGATGGATGAAGAAAATGATGGATGCTGTCCAGGGGGAATACAAGACCCACAAGTTGATGAAGAGGACAATGAAGTATAGCATGGTGAGGTGATAGGAGAAAATCAAGGTGTAGATAGATTGCCTCCAGTAATAAGACATCTAAGGGATCATCCAGCACACCAAATTATTGGTGATCCAAGTCATGGTGTTCAGACAAGGAGCAAGAACATGAACACAGTACTTTGCTCAAGTTTCATGTCTCAGATGGAACCCAAGAAATTTGAAGAAGCCATACAAGACCCAAATTGGATTGATGCAATACAGGAAGAGTTGAATTAATTCAGAAGATGCAATGTCTGGAAGTTGGTTCCTAAACCAAAGAATCACAATGTCATAGGGATTAAGTGGATCTACAAGAACAAATTAGATGAAAATGGCGTTATAGTTAAGAACAAAGTAAGACTGGTGGCAAAGGGTTATAGATATGAAGAAGGAATAGATTTTGACCAGACATTTTCTCTAGTGGCAAGGTTGGAAGCAATAAGGTTGTTCCTTGCCTTTGCAGTTTATCAAGGGTTCAAGGTATTTCAGATGGATGTAAAGTCAGCATTTCTGAATGGTGACTTAAAAGAGGAAGTTTATGTTGAGCAATCCTTAGGTTTTGTAGATCCTCTCTATCCTAATTATGTGTATAGGCTTAATAAAGCACTATATGGTTTGAAACAAGCACCTATGGCTTGGTATGAAACTCTGTCTACATTTCTCATTGAGAACAAATTCTTAAGGGAGAAAATAGACAAAACTCTATTCCTAAGAGAATCAAAAGGCAAGATCATCCTAGTCTAGATATATGTTGATGACATTATCTTTGGATCAACAAAAAACAAACTTTGTAGAAAGTTTGTTAAATTTATGCAAGGGAAGTTTGAGATGAGCAGCATGAGTGAGCTGAAATTCTTCTTGGGACTCTAAGTTAGACAGACTGATGATGGCTTGTCTATATCCCAGTCTAAGTTCACCAAGATGTTGATTAAGAAATATGGTATGGAGTCAGCCTCCACCATGAGAACTCCAATGGGGTCAAGTATGCCTATAGGAAAAGATGATGCTGGAGAACCTGTAGATGAGTCTTTGTATAGAGGGATAATTGGCTCCCTTTTATACTTAACTGCTAGTAGATCAGACATTATGTATGCTACATGTGTCTGTGCTAGGTATCAAGTCTGCCCTAAAGAATCTCATTATACTGCAGTCAAAAGAATTTTGAGATATCTTAAGGTAACACCAAATCTTGGCCTTAGTACCCTAAGAATAGATATTTCCTACTAACTGGTTATTCAGATGCATACTTTGCAGGATGCAAAGAAGATAGGAAAAGTACAACTGGCACATGTCAGTTCTTAGGTGGAAGATTGGTGTCATGGAGCAGCAAAAAGCAGACAAGTGTGGCTATATCCACTGCTGAGTCTGAATATGTAGCTGCAGGCAGTTGTTGTGCTCAACTATTATGGATACAACATCATCTTGAAGATTATGACATCCAGGTAAGTAGAACTCCATTGTTTTGTGATTCTACTAGTGTCATTTCTAATGTTAGAAATCCTGTTTCTCATAGCAGAACTAAGCACATAGAAATAAGATTTCATTTCCTTAGAGATCATGTTGAAAAGGAAGATATAAGTTTAGAATTTGTCAATACTATTTTTCAAATTGCTGACATGTTCACCAAACCACTGGATGAAACTAAATTCAATTATTTTAAAATTGAATTAGGCATGTTAAACTTGGAATAAGAATGACAAATTTGACTTAGTAAATTTGTGTCGACACATAAAGACATATGTGTCGACACTTAGTAGTTGGTGTCGACACATAAGGAAAATTATGTCGACACAACAAAAAAATTGTGTCGACACTTAGAATTTGGTGTCGACACATAACTCTCCTTACTATTAGATATTGGTGTCGACACATACAGGCGTCTGTGTCGACACGCAGACATTAGTGTAGACTCTTAAGATTGTCTATGTCGACACATCACAGATAGTGTCGACACATAGTATTATAATACCTTTACAAACTCTGTCGAGACTTTAATAGTCTGTGTCGACACAATCCCAACAGTGTCGACACAATAAGCTTATTTCAACCCGCCTTTTGACCTTCTTTGTTTAGAAACATATAAATAGGTGGAAGTAAAACCCTGTCGACTATGCTCTTAGTATTCTCGAGACCAAATCTTTGTGTCGATAGACCTTCATCTTTCTTCTCCTCAATCTCTAATCCCTGATGGTGCCCAAGCTGGAAGAGAACATCAATGAGGGCTATGAACTAGTTCGTCATGCGTTTGAGACTGCCACACCAGACATCAAAGCCGTGATTACCCTAATCATAGAAAATGGATTAGAATACTTGGTCTCAGAACCTACAAGGATATGGAAAAAGAAAGTTCTTGAATTCTACTCACCGACATCCATGGATTCGACGAGCATGAAAATTATGTCGTCAGTTCAAGGAACAAAGGTAAAACTGACACAGAAAAGCTTAAGAAAAGCACTTCAATTTCCCAAGTTTAAGGAAGAGGATGACATAGCATCCTCCATGACAAGAGAAGCACTCCAGTGCTGTGGAATGGATCCCACTACCAAGATTGGATCTTCTATGAACAGGAAGGGAATGATTTCCCAAGGCAAGTTTCTTTCTGAAATTGTAGGGAAAGTTATTATGTGCAAATCCGGTGGACATGATAGGATTTCATCCTATATGTTCAATATAATGACCAGAGTGATCTTTAAGGTGAAAACAAATTGGTCTGCTGTTATTTTTGACAAGATCAAAGAAGGAATCAAGAAACCTAATCTGGGCAGATTACTGAGCCTATTTTTGGCTGAGAATATACCTGAAGTGATAAATCAATCTGCAGGTTCTAAGATTAATCACATGAGAAGAATGGACTTAAGGATACTGTCCAGATGGGATAGGGTTCTGACCAAAGATGTTTCTACTCCACAAAAACAAACAAAGCAGATTCAGAAAAAGAAGCAAACAGCCTCCAAGACCCCTGAATCATCCAGTGATTCAGAAGAAATGGTTATTTTCAGCTCTGATGAAGGAGTAGAAAGGACTAGCAAATCTCATGCTCAAGAAACTATAACTGATAGTGAGATGTAGGGGGAGAAGATTCCTACCACCAACATCTTAGAGGTTCAAGTACCAATAGAGCCTCACCAAGGTGGAGCCAATGAGCTTTCTCCAGCTTCAGCTCAACAAGAGGCATTACCTTCAGGGGGAGCTCATGAGCAAGAGCCACCTGTCCATACAGCTGCATTGGACAGTGAAGCAGCTACACAATCTATACTTGAGGTACTACTGGATATCAATCAAGCTGCTATAAATACTGAAAATACTACACAGACTATACATATGAATGATGCTGAACAAAATAATCAAGACAAGGTACCTGAAACTGATATTACCATGGAAGACATTTTTGCATTTACAGACAGTTTACCTGTTGAGAAAGAGACTGTTATTCCATCAGTTCAAATGCAACAAGAGGTCACTCTATAGTAGTTATTTCTTGATATGACAGGAGTAAGGTGTAACGCCCCGAAACTCAAAGGAGCGAAGGGGGACGTTTTGGGTCAGTTTGGGGTCTGGCTGCAGGCACATGGCCTGGGACACGGGCGTGTCCCAGGGCGTGTCAAGCCTGTGTCGACACTGAGACGGGAAGTCGACACTTTGGTCTCGACATTGTGTCGAGACTGGGTACACGACCTGCGACACGGGCGTGTCGCAGGGCGTGTCGACCCGTGTCGACACTTAGCCCGCGAAGTCGACACTCTGCGTTCGACGAAGTGCCGAGACATGGTACACGGCCTGTGACACGGGCGTGTCGCAGGGCGTGTTAACCTGTGTCGACACTCGTCCCGGGAAGTCGACACTTTGGTCTCGACATTGTGTCGAGACAAGGCACACGACCTAGGACACGGGCATGTCCAAGGCCGTGTCAGTAGGTCGACGATCTTCACTCGACGAAGTGTCAAGTGTCGAGACCGTGTACACGGCCTGGGGTCCAGGCGTGTTGAGGTGACATGGGTAAGGACACGGGCGTGTCCTAGAACCCGTGCAGTGCTCGGGTTGTTTTCGGCGAAAAATGATGGGGGTACACGGCCGGCCACACAGCCGTGTCAGGTGGAACACGGGCGTGTCAACTCGAACACGGGCGTGTTCGATACCCGTGTGAGGTTCCAGGCGAGCCGATTTTGACGGCGAATGAGGCACACGGCCCTGGACACGGGCATGTGCCAGGCCGTGTTCGGTCCAGATTGGGCATTTCAGTCCCGAATCAAAGCCGTTCGTTTCCTTATTTTGAGATCCAACGGCTGGGGGTTGTTCCTGAAGGGATATACCCGGGATTGGACTTAGAAACCCTCACTTTTCTTAAGTGTTATCTTTCTAAAACTTTAGAGAGAGAGGAGAGCCAAGGGAGGAAGAAGGAGCTAGATCCCGCCATTGGAGGAGCTTCGAAGCTCCAAATCGCGAGCCGACTCCGGATCCACGGAGGCAAAGCTAGTGCGGTGCTTTTCATCCGATTACTTTTCAATGGAGCCAAAGAGGAATGCTAGGGTAACGATCCTCATCTTGAGCATGGGTAGCTCTCTTTCTTTGCATAGGAAGCCCGCTCTCGCGAGTTTGCGGAGAGTTGGAGGCGTCCCTTCGGGTAGATATGTGAAGTCCCCATTGTTTAGAGTCCGTAAGTGAGAACGGACATAGGCATGATGTGTGAAGCCTACCCGGACATGTTGGTCTGGATCGGTGATGTTGCATTGCATAAATGCCGGAGAAGACTCCGTGCTATTGATTGTTTTTCGGGTTTTCTACGCGGTAGATTGCAGCAGGGAGCCTTGGGGACTAACCCAAAGGTGCACCCGGAAAACTGGGCGGATACGAGATCTTGCCAACTTGATGGCCTGAGAGCCAACTTGAACATAACCGGGTTATGTGACTTGTGATGAAAATGAGACTCGGTGGAAGTTTGACCTGCGCATATGGCTTAAATTATCGTTGCGATGTGAGCACGGGTTAGATGGAACCGTACCCGTTCTATGTCATTTGGTTAAAGAGACCTAAAGGCACGTGGCACTTACCGTTGGCATAGATTAGGGTCTTTGGCGGTCGATGACTTAAATTGTCGTGACCCAGGCCAAGAAGACAAATTGCTCATAGGTTTGGCCGTCTTAGTGGCGGTGGTGAGTCCGAAATGTCTATGGCTTTAATTGACGTGACATCGACCGGTTCGCCAAGAATGTGCCCTGAGAGCATGGGGCGTGTGGTCGTGCGAGCCAACGTCTGTAATGGAATGACATAATATAAATTGCTCGCTTATGCTAATGAAATGCAAGGAAGGAGCATTGCCGCCCCGAGTTGGGGGCGGGATCGTTATAATTTGGTCAGCATTGCTGACCGTTGCCTTGTTTTGCCACCGTGCGGTGGTATGTTGCTTGCAGGTGCTGCTGGACCAAGCGGTCAATAGCGGGCTAAAGCCCTTTTTGCGAAGCCGACCCTCGAAGGCCCAAATGGAAGTGTTTACTGCTTTATTCATGTATGACCGGCCTGCGTGTCGTGGTTTGTAAATCATGTAATGTCAAGTGAATCATTTTTGTAAGGCCTTAAGGCTTGTGCGGGTGTATTTTGTAACATTTCTATTTTGGTATTAGTGGACATTCATGCTCCAATGTTGGGTTCTTATTTTGCAACTTTTATAAACTGCTTCTGCTAGAATGCTCTGTGTAGGACGTTGAGATTGGTTGGATGGTTTCCATAAGTAACCACCCAGTCTGTCTGTAGTATATGGCGTCGGGCCCCGGCCGGACCTACTGCTATATGCTATGCGACGGATAGGGGGTGTTACAATTAGCACATTGTGTGCGTCATCGTTATAACAGTAAAAGAACCCATGAATGTCCACTTAGGAATGAAAATACTTGTGTTTGAGGAACCTGCGTGTTCCTATAATTGCTATTTGCAATTTATTTGGTCGCTTAACGGTGTTTTGTACCACTATAGGTGACCAGAAGTGGTGTTGGGCCGTCAGAACGCCGAGTTTCTGAGGCTAGCAGTGCACCGGATGTTGCTCCTGCAACACCTCTGTCGGCTGAGAATATTCGATTGGTGACTGAAGCGGTGTTGGCCGTGATAAATGCGCAGCCTGCAAGGCAAACGCAGCAGCCCGCTCCTGTGATGGAGCAGGAACCTCTTCGAGAGGCTGAGCCGAGGAGAGTGGAGCACGTGGTTGTGGAACCGGTGGTGCCAAGGAGGGCAACTAAGAGGCAGCTTAAGCATGTAATGAGCTTTAACCCTCCGTTATTCTCGGGGTTGGGAACCCCATCTCAGGCTGAAGACTGGCTCTCCAGGGTGAAGAGAGTCATGACAGCAACGGAGACAGAGGAGTGACAAATGACCACCATCACTACGTTCCTTTTGGACGGTGAAGCGAGAATGTGGTGGGAAGGATTGGAGCTGCACTTATTCAGAGGTAGGCAACTTGGTGATGTCTCGATGGAAGAGTTCTCGAGATTATTCTTGGCTAGATACCTTCCTTCGACGCAGAAGATAGCGTTGAAAAACGAATTTCTGAAGTTGGTTCAGGGAGAGAAGAGCGTGGATGAATATCTCCATGAGTTCACTCGTTTGAGTCGTTATGCTAGCTCCACCATTGTGGATGAGGAGCGCAAGACTAATCGCTTCTATGAAGGCTTGAGAGATGAGTTGAGATTACTACTCTCGGTGCCGATGACGTAAGGTTTCTTAACCTTGGTCAACACTGCCCGGTACTTGGAGAAGGACATGAAGAATGTACAAGCAAAGAAAAGCTTGGGTGAGAAGAAATCTGAATTTAAAGTGCCGACTACTTCAAAGACCGGCTATCAGAGATCTTTCAAGAAGCATAGGACTTCGGGTCCAACTCCTTCTGGCGCTTCTGGGGCGACTACGGGTCGGACCCCGGGTGCGTGTTTTACTTGTGAAAAGACGGGGCACTTTGCCCGTGACTGTTGGAGCGGACGTCCTAAGTCCGAGAGGAATCCGAGAGCTACTTATGAGGAGAAGGGAAAGGCGGTGGAGTCGACTGCATCCCATTATGCTCCGGCCCAACCAAGGGTCTACAATCTTGGCCAACAGGAGGCCATCAAACAGGCTGATGTGGTGACAGGTACAGTTTAATTTATAGCAAGTCAATTTCTTTAAATACTTGTTATGCACATGTTACCTTACCACTGCTTGTTTAGGATTTGTATTGATTTGTGAAAATCCGGCACGAGCACTCTTCGATACGGGAGCTTCACACTCCTTCTTGTCCGAAGGATTTATATCACGCATCGCAGTCCCTTCTTCGATGGCGAAGGATAAGTTGGATGTGTTGTTGCCCAATGGGTATTCGATGCGAGCGGATCGGATCTGCGATGTTAATATTCGTATTGGGGAGCAGGAGTTCGACCTGCGGGCGTCTTTACTTCCGTTGGTGGAGTTCGATGTCATATTTGACATGGACTGGCTCTCGGAGAAGCAGGCCCATATAGATTGCAGTAGCAAGGAAGTCAAGATGGGAGCAAGTCATGAAATGACTTTTACGGGCTTAAAGGGGTCGAACAAGAAGTTGATGTATGCTCTTCAGGTGGTGAAGGCGGTTCGTGCCGGTGCAGAACTGTTCTTTACACTAGTGGAGGTTGCAAAGCCGAAGCCCGCGTTGGATTGTATTTCAGTGGTATCGGAATACCCTGATGTGTTCCCCAGATCTTCCTGGAGCCCCGCCTCAGCGGGAGATAGATTTTACGATTGAGCTAGTGCCAGGTGCAAAGCATGTGTCACGATCTCCGTATCGGCTAGCGCCTAAGGAAATGGCGGAGCTGAAGTTCAACTGCAAGAGTTGTTGGAGCAAGGATATGAGATCTTGCCAACTTGGTGGCCTGAGAGCCAACTTGAACATAACCGGGTTATGTGACTTGTGATGGAAATGGGACTCGGTGGAAGTTTGACCCGCGCATATGGCTTAAATTGTCGTTGCAATGTGAGCACGGGTTAGATGGAACCGTACCCATTCTATGTCGTTCGGTTAAAGAGACCTAAAGGCACGTGGCACTTACCGTTGGCATAGATTAGGGTCTTTGGCGGTCGATGACTTAATTGTCGTGACCCAGGCCAAGAAGACAAATTGCTCATAGGTTTGGCCGTCTTAGTGGCGGTGGTGAGTCCGGAATGTCTATGGCTTTAATTGATGTGACATCGACCGGTTCGCCAAGAATGTGCCCTGAGAGCACGGGGCGTGTGGCCTTGCGAGCCAACGTCTGTGATGGAATGGCATTATATATATTGCTCGCTTATGCTAATGAAATGCAGGGAAGGAGCATCACCGCCCCGAGTTGGGGGCGGGATCGTTATAATTTGGTCAGCATTGCTGACCGTTGCCTTGTTTTGCAACCGTGCGGTGGTATGTTGCTTGCAGGTGCTGCTGGACCAAGCGGTCAATAGCGGGCTAAAGCCTTTTTGCGAAGCGGCCCTCGAAGGCCCAAATGGAAGTGTTTACTGCTTTATTCATGTATGACCGGCCTGCGTGCCGTGGTTTGTAAATCATGTAATGTCAAGTGAAACATTTTTGTAAGGCCTTAAGGCTTGTGCGGGTGTATTTTGTAACATTCCTATTTTGGTATTAGTGGACATTCATGCTCCAATGTTGGGTTCTTATTTTGCAACTTTTATAAACTGCTTTCGCTAGAATGCTCTGTGTAGGACGTTGAGATTGGTTGGATGTTTTCCATAAGTAACCACCCGGTCTGTCTGTAGTATATGACGTCAGGCCCCGGCCGGACCTACTGCTATATGCTATGTGACGGATAGGGGGTGTTACGTAAGGACTGAGGGGGAGCACTCAAAAATTGAGCAATAGATGCCCATCCTTGACTTTAGTCCAAAAGACACTGTGAATATAGCAAGTTCATTTGATTCTTCTGAACATGAAGAAGCCTCCAGGGCTAAGAAGAGAAAATTTGTGGAGCTCAGGAAAAGGAGCTCAAGCTATAAGAAAGCCGTGTAGTCTATTCCACAAACTCCAGCTCCAATAATAGATTTCAGTTCACTACTAGTGCAACTGCATGTAAAGATGGATGAACAAAGACAAGCCCTTGAAAAATATGTTGATGAGAGCAATAAAGAATTGTAACTTCAGCTGGCACAAGATATTAAATCTATCGGATTTGAAGTGAATTTACATAAAAAAGAAATGACAGATTGCTTCCATAAGGGAGGTAATGCTGTAGTGTATTTAGCCAAGCAACAAGTGGAAGCCAAAACTCAAATAGATGATATAGCAGTGAAACAAGGCTATGTTCTGGAAAACCAAATAAGAATGAATGACAATCTAATAGAATCCTATAATGTTATTGTCACAGAACTTAAGAATACAGCAACTGCTATCACAACAAACATTGCTAAAGAAAAGTCTGAGTTTGATAAACAACACACATCAGTTTTGACTGATGTTAGCACTGTTATCCAAGAATTTCAAAAGGTAATTGCTGATCAACTGCAGAAATTCCGATCATTCTATGAAGAAGGCACAAATTACCTAGCTAATCAGGTAAGGTTTCAAAAGGACGATCTAAGAGACCATGTTGAATGAGAAGTCATAAAGGGGGAGTGAGTGTTAGTCAATGCAGGCTCTGAACATGCTAAATGGATAACTAATGCTATCAGAGCAACTCTTGGTTATCCACCCCTGTGTGATGATGATAACACTGCTGAATCAGGCATTCAACCGGCTTCAAATGAAGGGGTTCAGTAGGAAGTGGGTCAAATTATTTACCCACCTGCTGATTTTGAGGTCATTTAATCTGCAATACAACAAATGTACAGTCCTTCACAGGAGGTTTAGAATGTGATTATTGAGAATGTTGAGATGTCTGAAGCTATTTTGAAAAGAGAGCAAGAAGCTCAACTTTCTTAGAAAAGGTTTAGAGAGCAGGCTGAATTGAATCTTGATTTTGAAAGATGGAGTCCCACCTCCAGAAACATTATTCTCACTGCCTGGCAAGGAGTTAAAGATAACATGCATGATAGAGGCAAATGGTACTCTGAACAAGAATGGAGCAAGTATCAAAAACGGCAAGATACCATTTATCAGTTCAAAAGAGAACTCAAAGCTGGGAAGATACCTATAACTTCTGTGGAGCCAAGCAAATACTTTCGAAAGCCTTATCATTATTTTGAAAGGCAAAAGGTCAAGGCTAGAGAGCTCAAGAAAAATGATCTTAAAGGAAAGAAGCCAGCTGAAGACACTGAAGCTAATGTATAAGCAAGGATTCAGTCTGGCAAAGGCATTGTCATCAAGGAGCCTGATCAGTCCTATAATAGATTGACTAGACTTTAGAACTATGTAATCTTGTGTTTTAAAATCTATGTAATTTGTTGTTCAAAAACTTCTTGTACTTCAACAAAACCCTGATTCATGTTCACTATATTTTATCATGTTTTGTGATGATATAATATGCTTGTTTTGTTTATGTGTTACCCTGTCCAAATAATTCTTTTATACATCATAATCTGTGTTTTATTATAAAGTGATGTATATCATTTACTAAGAGTTATGACTTCTCCAAATATGGGGAGATTTTTGGGTACATTGGAAAGTGTGTACTAGATTTGGAGAAGCCTCACCTAACTCAATGATATTCATCAATGTGTATTTGATGGGTTGTTGAGTTTCAATGTGCAGGTTAAGGAAATGTAGAAAAAGTTTCTAAGTACAAGTGTTGACACTTGAGAAGAATTATGTCGACACTTGGGAAAGGCTGTGTCGACACCAGGAGCCAGATTGTGTCGACACATAGGACTTGTGTCGACACACAGAAAATCTGTCGACAACAACTATTTCGACACACAGGACTTGTGTCGACACACTCCAGAATTATGTCGACAGCAATTGTGTCGACACACAGGACTTGTGTCGACATACACCAGATTTCTGTCGACATCAACTTTGTCGAGACTAGGAGTTATTGTGTCGACACACAGTACTTGTGTCGATACATTCCACAGAAGCTATGTCAAGAAGAAAAAGAAGAGCTGTGTCAATATTATGTGAGTTGTGTCGACATCACCAAAGATTGTGTCGACACATTTGAAGTATTGACTCGACACTTTGCTGCTGAGTTAAAGTTCAATGAAGTGTCAGATGATATGACTGGAGACTTGATAGCTGTCACAACCAACAAAGCAGTTACATCTGTCAGAGCTGTAAAAGTCTGTTAGGAACCAGATCAGCTGGTAACCTTGGATGGGGTCTATATGAAGACCTATTCTATCAAGAAACGACAATGAACAAGAAGAGACAACCAACAACTAAGAAGAAGAGAAGTCTTCATCCAGAAATCAACAAGTCTATAAGGGCAGATCCTGAACAAGTCTGCAAGAAGAATTCAGAGCCACATCTGAATAGAAGAAGGAAGCTGATTGAAGATCATCTCTAAGAAGATCAACCTTACTTTGTTCAAATTCAAGAAGCTTTGAAGAAGCTAAGATAGGTTGGATCTAAAGCAATCAGATCTAACAAGAACTGATCAAGAAACCTTCAACCCATTCTCTCTCTACCTGGGTGAAGGATTTATACTTTTAATAATCAATTTTCTCTGTAGGATCTTCTATAGATTTGAGTGTAGGAGAGTTATCTCTCTGAGTTGTAATCCTAAATATATAAAGGCTGAGGTAGGGCTGAGTGCCTGAGGTAGGGGATTAATTTCTCTGAGTTGTAGGCCTATTGAAGAGGCTGAGGTAGGGCTTGATTGCCTGAGTTTTGGGAGTGTGGACTCACTCTGAGGTAGGATTCTCTAAGAGGATCTGAGCTGTAGGACTTGCTGAAGTCTGAGTTGTAGGAACCATTCTGGGTTCTGAGTTGTAAGATCTGAGAATCTGAGAAGGAAGAAGGGAGTTAGGCCGAATCTAGTGTACTGCTAGATAGGCGAAGGGGGAAAGTGGATGTACCCATCACTTGGGGAACCACTATAAATCTGTGTGTATGTTGTGTTGCCTGTGTTTGCTATAATCTGTGCTGTGATAGATATTGTTAAGGCTGTCTAACAAGTAATTTACATTATATGCCTTAATAAAAAGAATTGAACCTATTTACCCCCTCTAGGTGTTTAGGACATCTTGAATCCAATTCTTTCAGAAAGAACTGAGCTAAGAGAATTCGTCGATCTCAGCTTCACTGTTTCATCAAGCTGAGTTCAGATTTTATCGAGCTAAGCTTGAAGTTCGTCGAATGCATGATTTCAGAAAAGTTAGTTGATATTGGCTAAGTCCAGAATGATGCTGTCTCATCAAAGTCAACAGGCTAACAAACTTCAGATTCGATGCAAATCGACATTAACGTCTCTGTCAACCTACAGTGGATCTTATGTTAATAGAGCTGAGGTTTTAACCACCATTAAAATTGAGACACGTGTCAAACATCTTGCCAATGTGACGGGATTATAAATAGCAGTAGAGATCAAGATCTAAGTGTGGATGATCAAGGGATTAATTGGATTAATTTTTGATTAAAAAACGAGAAGCGGGTTCGTCATCTTCATCCTCCATTATTGCAGAAGACAAGAACCTCAAGATCAAATCTGAAGGGCTTCTGAGTTTGCTGGTTCAATCAACAACTACTCCCGTAAGTTTAGAGTAATCCTCTGAGAGAGACGAATCAGCCTAGGCATGCCCTAGCTGAAGTTATCTTCCCGATCCAAGCCGAGCCAGAATCTAAAGATTAATTTACTGGATCAAAGAAGAAGGAAGGGCTGAAATCTGCTCAGCCCAGATCTGGAGATATTCCTGAAAAAGGAAGAAGCAGATTCATCTGTTAGTTTATGCCTGAGCTGTAGGAGTGTGCAGTCACTCTGAGGTAGAGTTCTTGGGAAGAATTTGAGTTGTAGGATCTTCATGATTTGAGTGGTAGGGCTTATGCCTGAGTTGTAGGAGCCGGTTGGGCTCTGAGCTATAAGATTTAAGGATCTGAGATAAATAGAAGGAATTTTGGCCGAATCTTATATACTGCTAGATAGGCGAAAGGGGAAAGTGGATGTACCCATAAATTGGGGAACCAATATAAAATTCTGTGTACTGTGCATTGCTGGTTTTGATTATGATGAGATTCCTGTGATGTGATATTAATCGATTAGCTGCTTAAGTTTTAGGAATTGGACCTACTCACCCCCCTCTAGGTGATTAGTTATTCTTGAAATCAAAACTTTCACTAACCCTCTCCTTCCAGATGCCAAATCCTTCCTTCCTACAGATTGGAAGTTTCATGGCACCCAGCTCCTTATAGTTCACTCCTGAACCCATAAGGACAGACTTGTAGCTAACCTTGGAGATCATCTCAGACAGTTAAACCTTTCTAGAGCAACCTCCCTCTGATACCACTTAAAAGTCTTTGTTTTCAAGGTCAGCTAAACACCTAGAGGGGGGGGGGGGTGAATAGTTTTTTGGTCTTTCTTTAAATCTTTTAGACCTTTACCCGATTGTGCTACACTTAGTAATTAGGTTATTTTAGCTTTCAAGATTAATCATAGATGACATAGTTGTTTCATAGTTGTTCCCCTGATTATGGGTATGTACATTGTCCCACTCTGCCTTTCTAATAGTATGTTAGACAAGGCTCTTCCCCAATACACGGCTCCTTAAGAGCTTACAACTTGATCCTGCACGACCAAGTACTCAGTCTCCTCCAAGACCTACTGCTCAGGTACAAGGCCCTACAACTCAGTGATTAAACAACCACCTACCTCAGGGCAACAACCCTACACCTCAGGCTTTGAGGAAAGCCCTACACTCAAATCCTAAATGTATCCTACACTCAGATCAACAAATGATCCTACCTCAGCCTTTATAACAACTCAGATTTTACATAGAATCCTACCACATGGCCTTTAAAGAAAGGCTTATAACTCAGATCCTAGACAGGATCATATAAAAAGAATGTGAGGTTGATTGTGTTGAATTGACACCAAAGTAATTATTCTGTGTCCACTTCTTCCTAGGCTGAGCAGATTTTAGCCCTAGCTTCTACTGATGAAGACTATGGAGATAACAGTTCTATTCTTCTTTAATCAGCTACCTTTTCCTGCAGAAATTGATTGATTTGCCACCTCTTCTTCCTTCTCAGAAATTGCTTCTGAACCTGGTGTCGCAAATGTAAATTGCTCCAGCTATCTCTTTTTCTTTCACGTTCTCTGTGCTGAACAACTTCTTCAGGCTCGACAAGAATGGCGAGGAAGAAGATGGCGTTTGGTCGCAATGTGTTAATAGAAAACCCTAAAAGATAAAAGATCTCATTGCCAATTAATCCTTTTTATTAGGTGCCATCAAACGGCTCTTTGGACTAGTGGGCCCACCATTAATGGCTGCTTTACAACCTTCCTTTTACAGAATAAGTCAAACAGCTGACTGTTGGCGCCATTTATCGTGTACTGTAGACATCCCGCAAGGAATTCAAATTTTGTTGACTTGTTGACTTTGCAGACATAACAACTTATGGAATTAGGCAAATTTTTAGAATCGGCTCAGGCGTTGAGTGATGTTGAGATAAATGCCTTCACTTAACGATTCTGGACTTATTCACACAGCTACTTCTTTAGGCTTTGAGTAGCGTTGAGTGTATGACCTTCACTTAATGCTTTTAGACTTGTCCCAACTTCTGCCATTAGGCGTTGAGTGAATATCCTTCACTCAATGATTTTTTCCTTAGCCATTTCTCTGAAACTTTCCATCTTGTAGAGGGGTCGAGTGAACTGTCTTCACTCAACGCTTTCTGCCTCTGCCTCATCTTTTGTCTTGGCGTTGAGTGATCTGGCTTCACTCAATGCTTTTGGACTTACTCAAATTCTGTTCTCATCTTAGGCTTTGACTGCCTGAGCTTATCTTAACGCTATCTATTATCTGGCATTGAGTGAACCAGTAAGGCATTGAGTGAACTGGCTTCACTCAACGCTTCTAGACTTGGCTGATTTTTCTTTGCCAGATACTTCGAGGATTTGACTGAGGAAGATTTACTCGAAGAATTTGTTGATTAGCGTTGAGTGAGTTGACATCACTCAACGCATGTGGACTTAGCCACTTCTGTCTTCCATTTTTGAGGATTTGACAGATCCTGTTGTATTCAGCTCCTTTTGTGTTATGGCATTGAGTGAACTGTCTTCACACAACACCTATGGACTTAGGCACTCTTCTTTCTATCCAGCCCATAACTTTGTGTCCACCTATCCAATCAATTTGAGGACTAACATGTATGCATGAACTTACACACAAATTAAATCAAACTATGTGTATATCATTGACTTGTTTGGCATCTTCAAATCAGGGCCATTGGGATCAATGGACCCAACAACATTGCTATAATAAACCATTTGGTTGTGAAAGTAGTCCATACCTGCATTCTGGGAATTAATGACTGTTTTGTCATTTTCATCAACGTTCTTAAGAACATCCAAGTTACTTTTAAGCCCAACCATCGTATGAGTAATTGCTTGGCCACCCAACACAAACTATGAATCCAACCTTTTGTCCAATTTGTCAAAACACACCTTGATAGCTGCAAGGTTGTTATTCATGTCTTTCTGGATTTCAAGATAGAGATATCTACACTTGTAGAAGGTATATATATAGTTAGAACATATGTAGAGAAAGGGAGATCTTCACTTCCCTCGGAGTCACTAGAAGACTCTTCCATGGGAGTAACACAAGCTTTAGAAAGCAACTCAGTAGTAGTAGCCTCTAGGATAGAAGGATGCACCTCTATATCTCCTTCCTAACTAGAAACATCAACATTGTCTAACTCCTCTACTGGAGGTCGACCATGAGTTGCAACCAATCTTCTTTGTAGCTTTCACACAAATCTATTAAGTTGGGTCTGCATCGAGACCAAAGGGTGAATCCCCCCCACCCTTAGTTACAATAGATTGAAGCTTTGTGAGACTTACAATCTTATTCTTTGTGGCAATAATCTCAGTATAATCTTTTATATTATCAACAGCTGTCATGTCCTCATCAACATCAACCTCACAATCTACAAGATCGATTTCAGTACCATCAACTAGCTCACCAAAATCATCAGCGGCAGCATCCAAAACATCAGCAGCAGTACCAACTTCCAGATTTGTAGCAAGTAGAACATCTTCAACTATTATCTCATACTCAGCCTCATCAGGCACTAACTCAGCAGTAACAGTATGAGCAATCTCTGCACCCTTTATAAGAAGATCAACTATCTCTACAACTATGATTGCAGCATCTGGAAATGTAACTGAAACCTCTGGAGCTGTAGCTGGTGTCTCTAGATCAAAACTAGCTGGAGCATCTGTCTATGTAGCTATATGAATAATTAAGGGCACTATCTCAGTGGCCACTTGTGTCTCAGTAGGCTCCCCCTCAATTCCTACACTCAGTATATCAGGAATCTTACTTGGGGTGGATGTTGGAATCGTTTCCTCAGGTCCTTACTCTTCCTCTACCTCAGGCAGGTCTCTGGCTCCAACTGGCCTCTGCATTCTCCTATCCCACCTCATGAAGATGGATGAGTCAATTTTCTTCAAGTGGTGGATATGGACACCTTTGGACATGTCAAACGTGTCTCTATCAATCAGATTCATATACAAACTTAGAATCCTTCCAAAATTGGGAGCGCGGATACTATCTTTAAACAACACGACACCCCAATCCATTTTTTTCAGCAGATGATTGCCACAACAATCTTGAACATTTTTGATGATAGGTAATCATGGGATCTAGTTTTACATAGCAGTACTTTTACAATGATATCTGATAATAGTTTGCCTTCCTTGTTCATGACTTTTCTCTTAACAGCCTTTGTACCTCTAAGCAGTCCATAGAACAATATTGCTATTGTAAAGTCATTCTCTTCGAGGTGATCATCATCTTCATAAGCTGGAAGCCGCAAGTACCTGGTTAGGAGGGAAGCCTTCACCTTGACTCTAATCTGACGAACTTTTCTTTTGATCACTGTCTCTTCACAGCGAAGCTTTGCATTCTGAAATAATTGAAGAACATCTTTATCCAATAGTTTGCAGGGTTGTTCGAGGACAATGGAGAGGCCGGCTGTTTCCAACATAAGTATGACATTTTTGAATTCATCTGAGGCTAAAGCAAAGCCTTTTCGAACCAGATCTCCACCGCCAAGCAAGCCACTGGTGCTTCAAGGAGCCATGGAGAATCAGATAAATGAGAACTTAGAGAATCGACTTGGAGGATTGTCAGTTGCTGTTACAATAAAAATCATTGAAAAGCCTCTAGAAGAATTGGAGTGGCTGTTGTAACAGTCAGCACTATCTTGGGGGCTTTCCTGAGTTGATTCGGCAAGAAAGAAGAATTGTGGAGGGAGAATCGTCGGGAAGAAGATGATGAGATGCTTGTAGAATTCGAAACGACGGGATGGAGTCGGTGGAATCGGATGGCTTCTTTCAACGAATAGGATAGTGGTTTGCCCCGAGCCCTTAAATATATATATATATTTTAAATTTAAGACACTGGAAATGATGCTTACCTGAAAACTGCAGCACTTCAGATTGAAAAACAACTGACCTATTTATAATTCGTTGGGATTCACTAAAAGCTTAGCCAAATTCGTCGAGTTTCATCTTGACTACTACCAAATGTTTTACGAATCGTCGAGGTCTGATGTGTGATATCTGACAAATTTTCCTTGGACAAAGTTTCCTGCTTAGTGAAGTACTTCCCGATTGAATTCCTGTCTTCTTAGCCATCTTCACGAGTACTTGTTTAGCATGCCTAGTTCTGTTTTGAAAAACAAGAACTTGTCCTCATCTAGTGGCTTCATGAATATATCTGCGACTTGCTTATCTATCGGGAAATAGCTAAGAGCTATGTCCTTGTTCTCCACATTCTCCCAGATGAAGTGATATTTTACTTCGATGTGCTTAGTCCGGCTGTGAGAGACTGGATTGTTTGTAATGTCTATAACACTAGAGAAGTCACAAAACATCTGTATCTCCTTGAATTTCAGGTTGTAATCCTCGAGCTGATTTCGAATCCAAATAAGCTGCACGCAACAGCTACCAACAAAGATGTACTCTGACTCAGTAGTGGAAGTTGCCATAAAATTTTGCCTCTTGCTGCTCCATAAGATAAGCCTTCTTCCGAGGAATTGGTATGTCCTGGAAGTGTTTTTTTGTAATCCTTGCTACCTGCAAAATCTGTATATGAAAATCCAATTAGCTCGACATCATTACTTCTTGGTACCATAAGCCAAGATTTGGTGTACCCTTAAGGTATTTTAAAATTCGCTTAGCGAAGACGTAATGAGATTCCTTCAAGTTCACTTGAAATCTAGTGCACACAAAGGTTGAGAACATTATGTCAGGTATACTAGCAGTAAGATAGAGCAGGGATCCAATTATGCTTCTGTACTTGATTTCATCAAAAGGTTTCCTTTTCTCATCCTTGTTGAGACACAGTTGAACCCATTGGAGTCCTCATCGAGGTTGCGTTCTCCATTCCAAATTTCTTAAGTAACCTTTTGGTGAACTTCGTCTGAGAGATGAAAATTCGTTTTTCAGATTGTCTCATCTGAAGTCCTAAGAAATATTTCAGCTCTCCCATACTACTCATTTTTAACTTCCCTTTCTTAAGTTTAGAAAACTTATTGCAAAGGTTATCTTCTGTAGAGCCAAAAATGATGTCATTGACATAGATTTTCACTAGCAAAGTCTTGCATTTTACTTCCTTAAGAAATAATGTCTTGCCTATCTTTCCTCTTGTGAACTTGTTCTCAAGAAGAAAGCTAGACAACATCTCATACCAAGCTCGGGGAGCTTATTTTAAGCCATAAAGAGCTTTATTAAGAAAATAAACATAGTCAGGGAAAGTAGAGTTGTCAAAACCCGGGGGTTGTGCTACGTGTACTTCTTCTTTCAGATTCTAATTGAGGAATGCTGACTTAACATCCATTTGATAGAACTTGAAGCCTTTGAGGGCATCATACACAAGAAAAAACCTGATTGCTTCGAGTCTGGCAATTGGAGTAAAGGTCTGATAGAAGTCGATCCCTTTTTCTGGTATGTATCCTTGTGCTACAAGCCTGGCTTTATTCTTTATGATTAATCCATTTTCGTCCAGCTTATTTCTGAATATCCATGTGGTACTAATCATATTCTGTCCTTTCGACCTAGGCACTAACTCCCAAACCTTGCATCTTTCAAACTGATTGAGCTTCTCTTGCAAGGTCATTATCTAAAAGACATCCTTTTTTGCTTCTTCAAACTTCATTGGCACACCTTGAGACAAAAAAATTAAGATGTAGAACTTCGTTAGCAGTACCTCTTCTGGTTTTGACACCGCTGCCTGGCTCTCCAATGATCAGATCAACCGGGTGATATCTCAGGTGTCTGAATGCTAAGTTTCTTCCTCTCCCAATAACAGATTCTGCCACATCTATAGCATCTCATGTAGGTTGAGGTAGTTCTTCATCTTCATCCATCATACTTGGATTGACGACCTTAACTGAGCTTGGAGCATATTCCTTGATCGCTTCTTACAAGTTTAGATCCTTTATCCTGGTACCTCCATCTACATCAATAATACTAGATGAGATGCTATGAAGCATGCATGTCTCATCAACTACAACATTTATAGACTCTTTTACCACCAGATTTTTCTTATTAAAAATCTTATATGCCTTATTATGGCGACTATAGCATATAAAATTACCTTCAAAACATTTTTCACTAAACTTCGAGAGATAGTACTTCCCATTTTTAAGTACAAAGCATTTACTGCAAAAGATCCTAAAGTAGGACATGGTTAGTTTTCTTTCCTTCAATAGTTCATGTGGAGTCATATGATAGTTTTGGTTGATTAGTGCTCTGTTTTGCACATGACAAGCTGTGTTGACTATTTCGGCCCAGAAGTACTTTAGTAGTGAAGCATCATTCAACATAGTCGTACATGCTTCAATGAAGGTTCTATTCCTTCTCTCGGCAATTCCATTTTGTTGTCAAGTACGCGGGGAGGAAAACTCATGAAAGATACCTTAACTTACACATAATTCTATCAAAGCACCATACTCAAATTCTGTTCCGTGATCACTTCTGATTTTGACCATTGAGCAATTTTGTAACACCTACCCTATAATGACTGTATAATATGTGTCCGGTCGGGGCCCCACAACATACGGATGCCACAGCTTTAGCATTAAAAGATGATATAACTACTCAATCTCAAAACTCAATATCAAACAACAACGGAAACAACAAATAAGACTAGAAGTTATCCACATACACAAGAGTATCGAAACGGCCTTATGGACTTACAACAATAGAGAGTCCAAACTTCAAAAGTTAACATCAATAACAGTGTGCATAAACACTCCTAGACTACCTCGGCATACAAGCCGGAAAACAAAAGCATCAACAATACAAGGACACCAAAAGAAAGGATCTAGTACAAAACTGGAAACACTTCATGAGGCTTAGGCCCTTTTGGCCGGCGAGCTAGCTCCTGCTTGCGATCCTTGCCCTGTAAAAATTGGCGGTAACGTGGGTCAGCAAAAGCTGACCTCTAACTGTGTAACAAACACATCTCCTCCTGACCGCCCCTGACGGACCCTGGGGTACCCCTCCAACCTGCAAGTCCGCACTTCATATACCATATACATAAACAAGTAAAATACTAAAAGAACAGGCTTGGATGTCTCAAACAACATGCACGTTTTCTATGTTGAGCATATAATAAAAAAGGGGGCCTACTATGCAACATGTATGCAAAATCCGGGCTTCACTCAAGGCACCCTATCGCGTATGCTTCTAGCACATCATCATAACATCTGGGTACTTACACTTTCCCCATTGGCGTTAAGCCACAAACAATAAGGGGCACTGCAATTCCCCTAATGACATATAAGCCGCCACACAGAACTCTTAACAAGGCCCCACCCGCTCATGGTCTCAGACCCGGGATTGCTTGCAAGCTCTGACTTCTCACGCCAGGATTCTGTCTCACAAACTGACCGATTCTAAGAACCCTTGCTGGACCCCACCCGGCTCATGGCCTCATTGCCCGGGCTTGCCCGATGCTTGGCATTCTCGTCAGTCTCACAGAAGGGGACTAGTCTCGCAGGGACACTCTCCCTACATGACTTGCACGTCACGGGATAGCCAGCCGACCACAGAGACAAAGCCGCACCTTAGCAAATCACAATCCATAAACATTCCCACCCTAATCCATTGTTTGTACTGCAACGTCCCCGCACACCAAGGAAACCATCTACCGCCAATGCAGAGCTAACCTTGTCCACCAAGCAAACCATCTAACGCCAATGCGGAGCTAACCTTGTATGGTTCCGGCTACATGTACTCACTCGAGAAAAGGGGGGAAATACACAAACATCACAAATGGCATCTTGCCACAACAGATTTCTACAAAATCCTTAAAGCTCGTTATGCAACATCACCGAGTCAGACTAACGGTCGCGACCACGACTTCATCCACCATGCCTAATCCACTAACGGAGCGGATCACTAATGCAAAATCATGTCGGGGATGGACTCAATCGACCCGGAGGTTCTTCTTGAGCCATGGTGACCCAACCCCTCTCATTTGAGAGATTTGTTGCCCAAAAGCTTGAAAGAAAAGATGCTCAACACGCATCCTAAAACCAAGAGGAGAAGTGTTGTTACCTTACGACCCCTCTTCCTAGCCATGTAAACTTAGCCAGATGAAAACCACCGCAACGGACTTGCCTCCGCGGATCCGGACTCGGCTCGCGATTTGGGGCTCCGAAGCTTCTCCAACAGCCGGATCTTTCCTTCATCTTCTTCCTTGCTCTCCCTTCTCTCTAGAACTTAGAAAGACAGGGCTTGATGAAGAATGAGGGTTTCCAAACCCTATTCCCAGACATAACTCGGCAAGGACAGCCCTGGACCATCAGATTCCAAAAGAAGGAAACAAACGACCTCAATTCGCACTTAAAACCAAAATTCCTGGGCCGAACACGGCTTGAGACACGCCCGTGTCCAAGGCCGTGTGCCTCAATCTAGGCCGAAACAGTCGCACCCAGAAATGATACAGGCTCTGAACACGTCGGTGTCAAAGTTGACACGCCCAAGTCACTAAGTACATGCCCGTGTGCCTGGGCGTGTTCCTCCATCGACACAGGAACAAACCCCACCCGAGGAGAACACGGGTACTCGACACGCCCGTGGCACCTTTGACACGCCCGTGCACAACATCAACACGCCTGGGCTCCAGGCCGTGTCTATCCCCTCACACGGCCTTACAACAACCCGAGCAGGACACGACCTGGGACATGCCCGTGTCTTAGGCCGTGTTCGAAGTCTCGACGATCGTAGACCGCCACTTCGTCGAACACACGCACGACAAGACCTTGGACATTCCCGTGTCCTAGGCAGTGTACACTATCTTGACACTTTGTCGAGCGCAGTTCATCGACTTCCCGAGCTCTCGACGAACCCGAGCACGCCACGGCCATGGACACGACCGTGTCCTAGGCCGTGTTCACTGTCTCGACACTTCGTCGAGCTCAGTTTGTCGACACCCGAGTTCTTCATCAAACCCGAGCACCATACAGCCATGGACACGCCGGTGTCCTAGGCCGTGTGACCCTTGCCAAGGCCCAAACTTGGCTCTGAACGCTATCCGTCCCTCATCAAATTTTGGGGCGTTACAACTCTCTCCCCCTTAAAAAAATTTCGTCCCGAAATTATAGAAAGTAAAAGGGTACACAAAACGTAAATGATACCTGAATGGAAAAACTCTAGATACTCCTCCAGCATGGTTTGTTCTCGCTCCCAAGAGAGCTCCACACGACCGTAGTTGTCGCATCGGACTTTTATGAGATTGACCTCTTTGTTCCGTAATTGCCCAATTTCTGAATCCTCTATAGCAACTGGACGAACTCGCATCCTCCAGTCTTCCTCTATCGGCACCGATGCCGATTCGATCACCACACTATCCTCTACTAAGGCTTTCCTCAAAACGGAGACATGGAAGACGTCGTGTAAACCACTCAGCTCTGCGAACAACGCCAACCGGTATGCTGTTTCTCCCACCCATTCAATAATCTCGAAAGGTCCCAAAAACCTCAGACTCAACTTCTTGAGTCAATGAATCCGCAAAATGCCTTTGAATGGCTTGATCTTTAGATAGACCCAGTCTCCTACCGTGAACTCCAGCTTCCTATGGCGAGCATTAAAATATTTTGCTTGCCGATCTTGAGCTACCTTCATGCGCTCTTGAATGGTCCGCACCAACTCACATGCATCAGCAACCACTTCTTTTCCCAAAAGTTTGGTGTCTCCCGCCTCTGTCCAATACATCGGTGTTCGACACCGCCTCCAATACAAAGATTCATATGGCGCCATATTGATACTTGCTTGGTAACTATTGTTATAGGCGAACTCCACCATGAATAAGTGATCCTCCCACTTCTTGCCGAAGTCTGGAATACACATCCTCAGCATATCCTCCATAGCACGGTTCGTCCTTTCGGTTTGCCCGTCAGTTTGAGGATGGAAAGTCGTGCTGAACTTTAGCTTCATGCCCAGACTCTTCTGAACCAACCTCCAGTCCTTGGACGTGAAACGTCCATCGCGATCACTAACTATACTCTTATGGTCCATATAGTTTGTTCGTAAATTGTTCACAATGTTGCGAACATACAACTCTACCAACTTCTCCATGCTGTCCTCCTTCCGATTTGGGATGAAGTGAGCCACCGTGGTTAAGCGATCCATGATCGCCCAAATCGCGTCGTTACCTTGTTGCGATATAGGTAACCCATGCACAAAGTCCATGGAGATGTCATCGAATTTCCACTGGGGGATTGAAAGAGGCTTTAGGAACTCGCCCGGCTTCTGACACTCAGCCTTCACCAATGCACAAGTTTGGCATCGATTCACGTACAAAGCTACGTCCCGCTTCAGTCCAGGCCACCAAAAGGATTTCTTCATATTCCTAGGTACATCTTTGTACTGCCCGGGTTAATGGAGTACTTTATGAAGTGTGCCTCAAACATCAACTTCTCACGGAGCTTGCCAAACTACGGTACACAAATCCTCCCGCCCTTCCTCAGGATCCCTTCAATCAACTCCCAGGGGCTACTCTTGCCCTTTTGAGCTTCCACCACGTAAGGCTGAAACTCCACATCCAAACAAGTCACTTCTCGAATACGATCAGACAAATCGTTCTGCATTTCAATCCAGTTCAACCGAGCCATGCTAGACTCGCCCCTTGCTACGCACTCCAAGCCGAGGGACTCCCAGTCCAACACCAACCGCTCATCATGGGCTTCGATCCAATTCCCTTGCCCCGAGTATTTTCTACTCAAGGCATCTGCCACCACATTGGCTTTGCTTGGCGTATACTGAATCGCCACCTCGTAGTCTCCAATGAACTCGATCCACCTGTGCTGCCGCATGCTCAAGTCCTTCTGATCTAGGAGATACTTCAGACTTTTGTGATCCGTGTAGATCTCCACCTTTGCACCATATACATAGTGTTGCCATAATTGTAACGCAAAAATTACCGCCGCCAATTCCAAATCATGGACGGGGTAATTCCTCTCATGAGGCTTCAACTGCTTAGACCCATAGGCTATCACACTGCCATGTTGCACCAAAATGCAACCCAAACCACATCCTGATGCGTCACTAAAAATTTGAAATCCTTCGGACCCTTTCGGTAGACTTAAGATTGGAGCTGTCATCAGCCTTTCCTTCAGAGTCTCAAATGACTGACTTCACTCCTGAGTCCACACAAACTTCTGATCCTCACGAGTTAGTGACGTGAGGGGTAGAGTTATCCACAAAACGTTTTTTATGAATCTTCTATAGTACCCGGCTAGACCAAGAAAACTTCGGACTTCTGCCACGGTTCTCAAGATCGGCCAATCTCTGATGGCTTCCAGTTTTGTTGGATCTACCGCCACCCCATTCCCACTAATCACATGGACCAAAAATGCCACCTTCTCTAGCCAGAACTCGCACTTTGAGAACTTTGCATAAAGCTGGTTCTCTCTCAACACTTGCAAGACTACTCTCAAGTGAGTCTCATGCTCCAATTCTGATTTGGAGTACACCAGAATGTAACAATAAAGACAACTACAAAAGTGTCCAAGTATTTCCGAAATACTCGATTCATCAAATCCATGAATACGGATGGTGCGTTCGTCAACCCGAACGACATCGCCGAGAACTCAAAGTGACCATATCTTGTACCAAATGCTGTCTTGGGTAAGTCCTCATCTCGAATTCGCAACTGATAGTATCCTGACTTCAAATCCAACTTTGAATACACCACCGACCCTACCAGCTGGTCAAACAGGTCGTGTATCCAAGGAATCAGATACTTATTCTTGACAGTCAATTTATTCAACTATCGGTAGTCTATGCACAACCGCATACTACCATCTTTATTCTTTACGAACAACATAGGCACGCTCCACGGTGAAGAAATGGGTCTGATATACCCCTGCTCCAACAGTTCCTGCAATTGTACCTTGAGTTCGGCCAACTCCTTTGATGCCATCCTGAAAGGAGGACGTGACACCGGCCAAGCCTCGGGCACTAACTCAATCAAGAAATCAATCTCCCGCCGAGGAGGCACTCCAGGAAGTTCATCCGGAAACACATCCTTAAACTCTGCCACTACGGGCACTTCCCCGAGCGATAACTTGGAAAGGCGAACCTCCAATAATGCTACAAGAGCTACTCCACCATGATTAACTGCTCGCACCAACTGCATGGCCGAAATCAGGGAACAAGCCACTCCATTAAGGCCCTCAAACTTGACTTCTGTCTGTCCTTCACTTCTTAAGGTCACCACCTTGGATAGGCAATCAATACTGGAACATTGCTCTGCTAGCCAGTCCATTCCCAATTTCACATCAAACTCAACCAATGGTAGGACCGCTGCTATTAATACAAAGTCAACTCCGCCTAGCTCCCAACAAATGCCCCCTTTTTCCCCGATGGTCATGGTCGACCCATTGGGCATGCGCACCTTCAGCTATACGTCCGCCGAGAACGACCCAACTCCAATTCTCCGGATGAAGCTTTCTGCAAGAAAGGAGTGCGGTGCTCCCATATTAAACAATACCCTAGCGGGGTATCCAAAAACTAACACAAAGCCTAAAACATAGACATCAAAAACAATGGTCTGAAAGTATGAAGTACAAGGTTAAACTTAAACTTCCTTATACCTATCACCATATCGGGATGGCGGATCGCTTCCTGCTGTCCAAGGTTGTAGGCCCTTGGTTGTACCGGTTGGATACGAGAAGCGCTAAACTCCTCCATCTTCCATTTCTCTACGACACTGGGGTCGGAGCGCACAGTCTGCTCCTGCCTTGCCTCCTGCTCTGCACCTCCTTGATTACAGAAACGAGCAATGTGCCCCACTTTACGACAATTGAAGCACGTCGGTGGTCCCTTAGATTGAGACCCTCCGGACGCTCATTTGCTTTTCTCACCAGACTTAAATGGTTGGGGCTTTTTCCTCCACCTATTCCCTTCAGACTTTCCTTGGGATTGATAAGGTTTCCCCTTCCCCTTGCTTGGGCGCAAAACCTTTATGACATTGGCTTTGATCCAGGTCACTCTCCAACGTTCTATCCGCCTCAACCAACTTATTGAAACCAGCTCTCTTCATGGCGATGAGGGGTTGTCTTAGATTCTCCCTCAGCCCCTGGTAGAAGAGGTTATCCCTCTCCTCATCGTCGGCCATTGTCGTTCTTGCAAAATGACCCAACCTAATGAATTCCTACACATACTCATCCACCGTCTTATCCCGCTGCACCAAATGGAGAAACTGCCTTTGAAGGGCCAACCTCGTCGAAACGGGAATGTACTTCTTTAGGAAAGCATTCCCAAACTCTTCCTTGGACGGGGTGCATATAGGAAACTAGCGGCCGCTATGGCTTACCCACTACAACTTTGCGTCTCCCTCCAACATGAAAGCCGCAAACTCAGACTTCTTCTACTCTGGCGTCTCCACAACCCTCAAAAGCTCTTGAATCCATGCCCACCAATCCTATGCATCAGTCAGCATACCAACTCCCTTGAACGTCAGGGGATGGAAGCTCAGAAAATACTTCATCTGCTAGTCTCCATGCCCGACCACCACTCTTTCGGCCAATGGCTCTACTCGCCTGGCTTCTCTGCCCAGCACGGCCGTCGCCATATCCAGTGTAGCAGGAGTTGCTACCTGAGCTGTCGCTGCAGCTTGAGCTACCACCATTGCTTCTATAAGCATGCGATAGAAGTCACGGGTTTACACCCATGCCCAAAGGACCCTAAGCAGTAGCACTGCTCGCTGAAAGCTCTTCTCTTGGTCTTGACGTACCTGCCTCGTTGCTTGCTCTCTTAAGAAAAGCAAGGTAACAAGGAATCAGTCTCTTAATCACAAGACTCAAACATAAGGACACTCATGGTCCTGCGTTACTCCTGTGGATAACTTCTATACACACTGACTTTGGACGCAACCTGGCTTAGATACCAAATTGTAACACCTCCTCTGTAATGACCGTATAATATGGGTCCGGCCGAGGCCCCATAACATACGGACGCCACAGCTTTAGCATCAAAAGATGATATAACTACCCAATCGCAAAACTCAATATCAAACAACAACGGAAACAATAAACAAGACTAGAAGTTATCCACATACACAAGAGTATCGAAACGGCCTTATGGACATACAATAATAGAGAGTCCAAACTTCAAAAGTTAACATCAATAATAGTGTGCATAAAAACTCCTAGACTACCTCGGCATGGAAGCCAGAAAACAAAAGCATCAAGCATACAAGACCCCCAAAAGAAAAGAGCTAGTACAAAACTGGAAACATTTCATGAGGCTTAGGCCCTTTTGGCCGGCGAGCTAGATCTTGCTTGCGATCCTTGCCCTGTAAAAATTGGGTGTAACGTGGGTCAGCAAAGGCTGACCTCTAAATGTGTAACAAACACATCTCCTCCCAGCCGCCCCTAACGGACCCCGGGGTATGCCTCCAACCTGCAATTCATCACTTCATATACCATATACATAAACAAGTAAAGCACTAAAAGAACAGGCTTGGATGTCTCAAACAACATGCACGTTTTTTATGTTGAGCATATAATAAAAAGGGGGCCTACTATGCAACATGTATGAAAACCCGGGCTTCACCCAAGGCACCATATCGCGTGTGATTCTAGCACATCATCATAATATCTGGATACCTCCACTTTCCCCATTGGCGTTAAGCCACAAACAAAAAGGGGGACTACAATTCCCCTAATAGCATACAAGCTGCCACATGGAACTCTTGCCACGACCCCACCCGCTCATGGTCTCAGACTCGGGCTTGCCTGCAAGCTCTGACTTCTCACGCCAGGATTCCGTCTCACACATTGACCGATTCTAAGAACCCTTGCTGGACCCCACCCGCTCATGGCCTCATTGCCCGGGCTTGCCACATGCTTGTCGTTCTCGTCAGTCTCATAGAAGGGGACTAGTCTTGCCGGAACACTATCCCCACATGAATTGCACGTCACGGGATAGCCAGCCGACCACAGAGACAAAGCCGTGCCTTAGCACATCACAATCCATAAACATTCCCACCCTAATCCGTCGTTTGTACTGCAACGTCCCCGCGCACCAAGGAAACCATCTACCGCCAATGCAGACACACAGCTAAAAAACAGACAAAAATTTGAATAATTGAAAGTTTATTATTCAAAAAATATAAGATTTACAAAGGTATGACCTCCCTTTTATAGAATGGAGGAGATATGAGAGAGTACAAACAAACAATGTGGGACTAAAAATGTACAGGGTTGAGCGGTTAGAAATTAAAGAGACTGCATAGGCCGCGCGGTTAGACGATTGGATAACCGCTCGGCAACTCCAGCAGGAAGAGAACATGCCGCAATAGGAGATCGATAGACCGCCCGGTCTCCAGGCTTCTGAGAGAGACCGCCAGACCGCCCGGACAACAAACATCAACAGTCTGAAAATGAACCCGCTGGAAAGGAAGCGCTAGACTGCGCAGTCAACAACCCGCCAGACAAGACCGCTAGGCCGCCCGGTCTAATACTTCAACACTCCCCCTCAAGCTAGAGCATAGATATCAATCAAGCCCAGCTTGTCACAAATGTGGAAGAAGGAAGTAGAGACCGGTTTTGTGAAGATATCTGCCAATTCTTTGTCAGAGGTGACAAACGGAGTACAAATCTATTTCTTCAAAACCTCCTCCCGAACGAAGTGGCAGTCAACCTCTATATGCTTTGTTCTCTCATGGAAGACCGGATTTTTGGATATATATATATATATATATATAGCGGCCTTGTTGTCACAGAACATAGGAAGAAGATAGTCATAGACCTCTCCTAGGTCAAGCATGAGACCCCGCAACCACTTCAACTCACACGTGGTTGACGCCATACTCCGGTATTCGGCTTCTGCACTGGATCTGGAGACAACAGACTGTTTCTTGCTCTTCCAAGTCACAAGATTTCCTCCAACGAAAGTACAAAAACCTGATGTGGATTTACGATCGCCTTTATCATCCGCATAGCTTGAATCAGAGTAGGCTTCAACCCTTAGATGACCATTCTTCTGAAAGATTAGCCCTTTGCCCGGTGCTGCTTTGACATATCTAAAATCTTCAAGGTAGACTGGAGATGGCACTCCATAGGAGCTTGCATAAACTGACTGACCTTTCCTACAGCATAGGAGATGTCACGTCTGGTCACCGTGAGATAGATGAGTTTGCCCACCAAACGTCTGTATCTTGTGACATTAGATAGAAGAGGGGAGTCATCCGTCCACGTTTTGTCTTCTCCAATAGCCATGGGAAACCGGGTTGGTTTGGCACCTGTCAATCCTACCTCTTGTAGAAGATTAAGGGCATACTTCTGTTGGGAGAGAACCAACGAGTCAAGCCTCCGAGAGATTTCTATCCCCAAAAAGTATTTCGGGGAGCCCATATCCTTTGTGACCAGGTGTTGACGGAGGTGTTTCTTCGTCAAGTCCACCCCAGCTTGGTCATTGCCAGTAAGAAGAATATCATCCACATACACTACCAAAACCACCAGTCCCGAGGCCGTTTTGCGAATAAATAAGGAGTGATCGGCCGAACTTCTTGCAAAGTCGATGATAGCCACAATGCCACTGAACTTGTCGAACCACGCCCGAGGGCTCTACTTTAGGCCAAAAATGGCCTTCTTCAACAGGCATAGTCGTGTCTCCCCCTGAGCAACATACCCAGGAGGTTGCTCCATGTAGACGTCCTCCTGAAGATCTCCATAGAGAAAGGCATTCTTGACGTCAAGCTGGGAAATAGCTCAATCTCGGTTAACAACCACAGAGAGAAGAACCCGGATGGTGCTGAGGTGAGCAACCCGAGAGAAAGTATCAAAGTAATCAATGTCGTAAGTCTGAGTGAAGCCTTTGGCCACCAGCCAGGATTTGTAGCGATCCACAGTGCCTTTGGGCCGAAATTTCACAACAAATACCCAACGATAGCCAACCATATCAGTACCCATTGGTGGAGGAACAAGGGTCCAAGTACCCCGTTCAGTAAGAGTAGCCATCTCTTCATCCATGGCAGATTTCCAATGAGGAATAGCAAGAGCCTCCTGGTAGGTGCGGGGAGTGGTAGCCGCGGAGATAGACAAGGCAAAAGACATGCGAGAAGGAGAAAGCCGCTCATAGGAAACAACTGTCGCAAGCGGGTGTTGAGTACACGCCCACACCCCTTTGTGAAGAGCAATGGGAAGATCCAGGTCGTCGCATGCCTCAACGACCGAAGCGTCCGTGGTGGAGAAGGCTGGCTCGGGATTAGAGGGACAGCTGCGGAGAAGAGGGAGGAGGAGAAGGTGAGACAGACAAAGAAGGAGACAGAAGAGGAGATGAGGGAATATGAGAGAAGTCGATAGGCGTGGAAGGAATGAAGAGAGGCGGTGGAGAAGCAGAGACATCAGGATGAAGAGGGGAGTCAAGAGAGAAGTAGGATGCATTCTTGAAGAATGTCATGTTTGCGGAGACAAATTGTTTGCGCAGAACGGGGTCAAAACATCAATATCCTTTTTGAGTGGTAGAGTACCCCAAAAAGACACACTTGGTGGAACGGGGGGAAAGCTTGTCGCGTGTAGCAGACGGAGCATGAACAAAGGCCGTACACCTAAAGACACAGAGAGGGAGAGGAAAGGGTTCCTTGCGGGGGTATAAAATGGAGAAGGGGGTCTGTCCGTGGAGAACCGTGGAGGGAAGACGATTGATAAGATAACAGGCGAGGAGCACAACGTAGCCCCAGTAGGAGCGGGGCACTTGCATCTGCGTCATGATAGTGCGAGCGACATCAAGGAGGTGACAGTTTTTACGCTCCGTCACCCCATTTTGCTGGGAGGTGTAAACACAGGTGGTTTGATGAAGAAGACCGTGTTGCCGAAAGAAAGAGGAGAACTCATGACTAAGATATTCCTTAGCATTATCAGTGTGGAAAACTTTAATAGAAATACCAAATTGAGTTTTAATCATAAAATAGAAAGAGTGCCAGATAGAAAAGAGTTCAGAGCGATCTTTTAACAGATACACCTAGGTACATCTAGAAAAATCATCTATAAAAGTTACAAAGTAGGAACTACCCCGACCAACGGTGAGGGTAGGAGCAGGACCCCAGACATCAGAATGAATGAGGTCAAACGGGCAAGAGGAGCTACGGCCTTGCTTCGGCGGGAAGGAGGAGCGATGATGTTTGCCAAGTTGACACGCATCACGGTTGAGCGGAGAACTGTTCGGAGGTAAGTGGGGCAGAAGCTGTCGAAGAATCCGAGGAGGAGGATGTCCAAGGCTAAGATGCCATTGAAGCAGATCTGTAGAGGAGGAGGAGTAGGAGGACAGAGCGGAAACGTTGTCGAGGAAGTAGAGACCGCCGCTCTCAGTCCCAGTAGCAATCGTCTGCTGGGTCCTCGGGTCCTGAAAAGAATAAGAAGTGGGAGTGAATAAGACGGAGCACTGAAGTTGTCGATATAAAGTAGTAACAGATAATAAATTGCACGGGAACTTCGGGACATAGAGAGTGTCCTCCAAGCGAAGCGACGGGGTGACTTGAACCATGCCCGTCCCAAGAACCAGGGACGGTGAACCATCCGCCACACGAACCGGGGGCAGCCGGTCATGCAAAGGAGAGAGAAGCAATGAGAGTTGTCATTAATATGATTTGTAGTACCTGAGTCAATCAGCCATTTACCTTGGGTAACGACGTAGGCACTACCTGAAGTCGTGGCCACAGAGGCAGACGGCCGAGAGGAGGCGGAGGTCGAGGAAGGAGCAACACCGGAAGGGCGAAGATGAGGATGTTTCTGCCAGCAACGGCCAAGAGAATGGCCGGTACGACCACAGTGAGAGCAGAGGAACCTGGACGAACTGCACCTGCCTGAGTGGTTGCGGCCACTAGGCCCCCCTCCCCCCGCCCCCCCCCCCCCCCCCCGCTAAGCCTGGTGAGCATAGGAGTCCTGGGAAGGGGGGAGGTCAACAAAGGCCACTGGAGCAGCGAAGTAACAACAGCAATGCGAGCCGCGGTGGCATCCAAAGTAGGAGAGTAGGCCTCACCCAAGATCTGCTGGCGGATCATATTATAGGAGTCGGGAAGACGGAGAAGATAACAAATAACCAGGAGTTCCTGGATGTGTTTGTGCTGGTCGGCCAAGTCCGCGGAGAAGGGGCGATTCTGGAGGATCGCGGCGCCAAGAGCCTGAACCTGCTGATAAGCCGCAGCAGGAGACATGGAAGGGCGGGCGAAGAGGTCCGCATAAAGAGTATAAATGCAGGACGTCTGGCCCCCCTTCGAATAGAGAGCAGCTAGGTGAAGCCAAGCGGCCTTGACCGTCTGATCATGGCGGATGACGGGAAGGCACTCATCAGAAAGGCTGTTGGCCAGCCAAGTGCGAACAAGGGCATCACTTGCATCCCAGTCATCAAATTGAGGAGAGTCAAGAGGAGGCGAGTCATCGGTGAGGTGATGATGCTTGCGCTGAGAGCGAAGAGGAAAGGTGAAAGAAATGCTCCAATCGGGATAGTTGGAGCCAACAAGCTTAGAAAGCGTGCCAAGGTTGCCCGAAGGAGTAGGAGGAGGAGGAGCTGCAGGAGTGGTGGAGGTAGAGATAACGGGGGTGGATAGACCGGAAGTGGCCATAGAGAAGGCAGGAAACCACGCGAGAAGAGGAGAGGACACGGGGAGAGAAAAAAGGAGAGCAAGCCGCACGACCTAAGGAGGAGGCCGGGACACGAGAAAGAAACTGCAGCGAACAAGGACGAAACTGCAACGGGCTAAAGAGAAGAAGCTGCAGCGGTACGGTGGCAAAATACCAGCGGCCAAGAAGCATACCAAGGCACAGGGAAAGAGGTCGCGCAAACTGAACGAGGCCGAGCGAACAAAAGAGAAGATGAAGCAAGGGACCCAAGAGAACAAGCCGAAGAAAGTCGCGCGAACAGGGAGAAGCCGCGCGAACAGGGCAACGGACAGAAGAGAAAACAAGCCGCGAGAACAGGTCGCGGAAAGAAGAAACAAGCTGCACGTGCAGATAGACTTCAGTCGGGAGGAAATGACCGAGTCCTCTGATACCATGTAAAAGTAGCGAACACGCAGCTAAAAAACAGACAGAAATTTGAATAATTGAAAGTTTATTATTCAAAAAAGATAAGATTTACAAAGGTATGACCTCCCTTTTATAGAATGGAGGAGATATGAGAGAGTACAAACAAACAATGTGGGACTAAAAATGTACAAGGATGAGCGGATAGAAATTAAAGAGACCGCACAGGCCGCGCGGTTAGACAGATTGGCTAACTGCTCGGCAACTCCAGCAGGAAGAGAACATGCCGCAATAGGAGACCGATAGACCACCCGGTCTCCAGGCTTCTGAGAGAGACCGCCAGACCGCCCGGACAACAAACATCAACAGTCTGAAAATGAACCCGCTGGAAAGGAACCGCTAGACCGCGCAGTCAACAACCCGCCAGACAAGACTGCTAGGCTGCCCGGTCTAATACTTCAACAAGTCTCATAGAAGGGGAATAGTCTTGCCGGGACACTCTCCCCACATGAATTGCACGTCAAGGGATAGCCAGCCGACCACAGAGACAAAGTCGTGCCTTAGCACATCACAATCCATAAACATTCCCACCCTAATCCGTCGTTTGTACTGCAACGTCCCCGCGCACCAAGGAAACCATCTACCGCCAATGCGGAGCTAACCTTGTCCACCAAGGAAACCATCTACCACTACTGCATAGCTAACCTTGTCCGGTTCTGGCTACACGTACTCACTCGAGAAAAGGGGGGAAATACACAAACATCACAAACGATATCTTGCCGCAACGGATTTCTACAAAATCCTTAAAGCTCGTTATGCAACATCACCGAGTCGGACTAACGGTCGCGACCACGACTTCACCCACCATACCTAATCCACTAACGGAGCGGATCTCTAATGCAAAATCATGTCGGGGACGAACTCAATTAACCCGGAGATTCCTCTTGAACCATGGCGACCCAACCCCTCTCATTTGAGAGATTTGATGCCCAAAAGCTTGAAATAAAAGATGCTAAACACGCATCCTAAAACCAAGAGGAGAAGTGTCGTTATCTTACAACCCCTCTTCCTAGCCATGGAAACTTAGCCAGATGAAAACCACCGCAACGGACTTGCCTCCGCGGATCTGGACTCGGCTCGCGATTTGGGGCTCCGAAGCTTCTCCGGCAGCCGGATCTCTCCTTTAACTTCTTCCTTGCTCTCCCTTCTCTCTAGAACTTATAAAGAGAGTACTTGATGAAGAATGAGGGTTTCTAAACACTATTCCCGGACATAACTCAGCAAGGACAGCCCTAGACCATCAGATCCCTAAAGAAGGAAACGAACGACGTCGATTGGCACTTAAAACCAAAATTCCTAGGCCGAACACGGCTTGAGACACGCCCGTGTCCAAGGCCATATGCCTCAATTAACGCCGAACCCATTGCACCCAGAACAGGACACGGGCTCTGAACACGCCCGTGTCAAAGTTGACACGCCCGTGTCACTAAGTGCACGCCCGTGTGTCTGGTCATGTTCCTCCATCGACACAGGAACAAACCCCACCTGAGGAGAATACGGGTACTCGACACGGCCGTGTCACATTTGACACGCCTGTGTCCAACACGAACATGCCTGGGCTCCAGGCCGTGTCTATCCCCTCACACGGTCCGACCAACAACCCGAGCAGGACACAGCCTGGGGTATGCCCGTGTCTCAGGCCGTTTTCGAAGTCTCGACGATCGTCGACCGCCACTTCGTCGAACATGAGCACTAAACGGCCTTGGACACGCCAGTATCCTAGGCCGTCTACACTGTCTCGACACTTCGTTGAGCGTAGTTCATCGACTTCTCGGGCTCTCAACAAACCCGAGAACGACACAACCATGGACACGCCCGTGTCATAGGCCGTGTTCACTGTCTCGACACTTCGTCGAGCTCAGTTTGTCGACACCTGAGTTCTTCGTCGAACCCGAGCACCACACGGCCATGGACACGCCCGTGTCCTAGGCCGTGTGACCCTTGCCAAGACCCAAACTTGGCTCTGAATGTTGTCCGTCCCTTTTTGAATTTTGGGGCGTTACAAGTTTAATTCGTTCTGAATTTGCCGGACAGAATTAGTGAAAGAATCAAAGCTGCCTGACTTGTGTTTCAGAAAGAATACCCAAGTAAAACAAGAATTGTTATCAACAATGACTAACATATAGACTTTACCTCCTAAACTCTGAATTAGCATGGGACCGAATAAGTCCATATGAAGTAGATATAAACTTTTAGAGGAATCTTTTTCAGAAAAACCCTTAAAGGTAGCCCATGTCTGCTTACCCATCTGGTATGCGTGACATGGACCTTCTTAAGGCATTTAATGTGGGGGCATCACAAACTAAGTTGTTTGAAAATAGCATATTTTTAGTTTTGAAATTAATATGTGCTAATCACTTGCTCCATTGGTCACAATGAGACGCACTATCTTTTGCTAAAAAACATACTGGTGTAGAGTTATCTAAACATAAAAAGTTTAAACAAAAAAATTTCTACTCCGAGTGCCGGTTAAGATTGTCTGCAAGTTAGCGAATATTTTATCAGACACTTGTCCTTGTAGAACTCAACGATATAGCCGATGCCACATAATTGACTTATACTTATCAGACTATGCTATAATCCTTCAACATAAGCCACATTTGTGAAAGAGACTATGCCGTTGGAAATCATACCAAAGTCTTTAGTAATTTTCCTGTCAGACCCTCCAAAGATAACTTTTGGTCCATCTTCAACTGGGGTAAATTCTCGCAGTAGGCTTTTAGTCCCGGTCATATGCCGAGATCATCCACTGTTCAAATACCAGATTGGCATTTTGTTGGCCTTTGTACATACCTACAAATATAGATCATTTTACCTTATGAACCAAATCAAACTTGGGTCCTTGGTTCCTTGTTATTTTAACACCACTTGGAACATTAACGTTACCAGATAAGAACATCAATCTACGGCGAAGTGATCAATCTTGCCGCAACACCAATAGTCAAACCTTTTGTACCTTGTCTTGTACTCCTACTTTATCTTTTGTATGAAATGTCTATCAGGAGGCACATACTTGGAGGTGGAAGCCTCATAATTACATCACTCACAAGGCTTCACCGTTACCTTGCCCTTGGGAACAATAGTGTTGGCTTTTGGAGACTTCTTTCCACTTGGTCCATGAACATATGTACCATAGCTTTTGAGTGGAATTTCTTCATAAGGTGCTTTGAAAACACTCGCAGCAAAGTCTCGAGGACGGGTCCATCCTTGATATTGCTTTTTATGCTCCACATAATTAGGCCTTGCAAAATGACCAAAGGATGACTCAAGGACAAATTTATTCGTTGGGAAGATTACCATCTTAAATGAGGGTTGACCTTCTGGTGCCTTCCCTTTATCTTTGGTATTGGCTTTCTTAGCAGCCTTACCTTTTCCTGCTACGTGGACAAGACCACTACCCTTCTTAGGAGCAGAAAACTCATCAATAAGGGAAAGAATGGTCTTTGGCTTTGAGTAGATTCCAACCAACTTCCTTTCCACCGAGTGCTTTTCTTCCAGCTCATCTAAGTATATCTCCTTCTGACTTAATTGTTTAGCGAAGCATTTCAATTCCTCTTGCAAGGAGTGAACTTCATTTCTAAGAGGAGATAGTTCAGCAATTTCCTCCCTCATGCTTGATTCCACTGCCTTAAGAGAAGTAATCTCCTTTAACTGCTTTTGACTACCTTGTGGCATTTGTCAAAAGCCTTCAAGAGTTCTTTATGCTGAGCCATCAAGTCAACTTCATATTTCTTAAAAGAGTAGTCTTCATGACCATTTGTGGAAGTTTCCGACTCATAGAGGATTGTGTGAGAGTTTACCTTCCCATGGAATTGTGAGTTGCCCACCTCCTCATCTGATTGAGCCATGAGCCCGAAGTAAGCTTACAAATTTCTGAGCTTGACTCACTTGAGTCACACCACTGAGAGTCTTGGACTTCTGTGCGACAAGGATCTTCTCTTCCTTTCCCTTACCTTTGAAGAATCTCTTCTCTTCATTTTTGGAACCTTCCTTCTTCTTGTATGGACACTCCACCATCATGTGTCCTGACTTATTGCAATAATAACAAACAACGTTAAAAGGAAAATGTATATTCGATTTAGATTTATACCTGTCCTCTATGTTGTAGATTTTCTTAGAGCGATCACCATCACGATTTGATCTTCTGAAATCAGAGGAGGAGGACTGATTTTTCATTTTCCTCATCTTGCTGAGAAATCTCTTGAAATGCCCAGAGATTAGTGAGAAATTTTATCATACAATTTGGAGCCTGATGTGCTTGGCTCTGAGTCTTCTGGGGTATTTGGAGCTCGTGTCCTTTCTGGTGACACAACTTTAGAATTTGTTGCCCCTTCAGCTTTCAGGGAAGCTGACTTCTCTCTACTTGAAGTCCTGCTGCTTTGTGCCTCCATATTTCTGGTATTCATCTAAAGTTCAAAGCAGAGTAACTTTCCAAAAAGGTTCTGGGGGTCAATGTCTAACAGCACCCCAAACTCCCAAATGGCCACCACCTTAGTATCCCAGTCTTTTGTTAGGGATCTTAGGAATTTGTCGTTGAGTTCACCATTAGTGAATGTATGGTCATAGTTTCTAAGGTTGTTGACAATCTTAAAGAATTTCTCAAAGCTGTCAGCAATCGTATCATTAGCACCTTGCTTGAATGTTGTTGGGTACATTTGAAAATGTGTACCAGATTTGAAGAAGCCTCACCCTACTCAATGATATACATCAAGGTGTATTTGATGTTGTTTTGAGTTTATATGTGTAGGTTAAGAAAATGCAAGAATGCAGGAAAAAGTTTCTAAGTCCATATGTCGACACCAGAAGAAGCTGTGTCGACACTTATGAGGACTTGTGTTGATACTGGAGAAAAGTTGTGTCAACACTTGGAGTTAATTGTGTCGACACACAAAAAAACTTAGTCGACATCAGCTGTGTCGACACACAGAGGCAGTGTCGACACACAGAAGACTTTGTCGACATCAACTGTGTCGACACACAGGACTTGTGTCGACACACTACAGAGTTTCAACAAAGTTAAAGAAAAGAAGTGACTGTGTCGACACATAGAGGCAGTGTCGACACACAGAAGACTTTGTCAACATCAAATGTGTCGACACACAAGACTTGTGTCGACACACTGCAGAGTTTCAATAAAGTTAAAGTGAAGAAGTAATTGTGTCGACACACAGAATCATTGTCGACACATTCTACAAATGCAGTGTCAAGAAGCAGTGTCAACAATAAGGAAGCTGTGTCGACACCACCAAGGCTTGTGTCGACACTTAGTTTACTTGTGCCGACACATGATGAAGTTCAGTCTCAATACTTTGCTGACAGATAGAATTTCAAGAAGTGACTGGATGACTTGACAGCTGTTGTTACCAACCGGTCTACTGCAACTGTCAGAGCTGTCAGAAGGTTGTTAAAAACCGGATCAGCCGGTTACCATGGAGAAAGTCTATATAAAGGAATTCTCCTTCAACAAATTGAGTGAGATCGAGAAGAATGAAAAAGAACATACACATATAGAATTAAGAAGATTTTCGTGAGAAGATCTAAGAAGATTTTGGAGAGAGAGAGAGCTCCATCTATTGAAGTGAAGTGAAGTTGCTGAACCAGGCTGCCAAGAAGGATTCAGATTGAGATCTGAATATCAAGAATGAAGCTGATTGAAGATCATCTTCACAGGAGTTCAACCCTACTGAGTTCAGATTCAAGAAGCTTTGAAGAAAGCTAAAAGAGGTTGTTCTCTGCTATCAGATTATTTCAAGAACTGATCAAGAAGCCATCCATCCTTTCTCTCTCTACTAGGGTGGTGGTATATTATAAACTTAAATCAATTTTCTGTAGGATCTTTATAGATCTGAGTTGTAAGCCTGTATTTATAAAGGGTGAGTGTAGGAGAGTATTTTCTCTGAGTGGTAGGCCTTGTTGAAGGCTGAGGTAGGGCTTTGTGCCTGAGTTGTAGGAGATTGTGATCTCTGAGTTGTAGGCCTTGTAGAAGGATGAGGTAGGGCAGTTTGCCTGAGCTGTAGGAGTGTGGACTCACTCTTAGTTGTAGGAGCCCTATTGGGGTTCTGAGCTACTATAAGATCTGAGGATCTGAGGTGAAGAGAACAAGTTAGGCCGAATCTAGCACACTGCTAGATAGGCGAAGGGGGAAAGTGGATGTACCCAGACCTTGGGGAACCACTATAAAATCTGCGTGAAATCTATGTTGCTGTTATTCTGTGAATGCTTGCTATGTTAGTTGTAGAATAATCTGTGGTTAAGTAATTAACTGAATAGATTTGCTGCCTTAGAAGAAAAAGGAATTACACCTATTCACTCCCCCCCCCTCTAGGTGGTTAGGCACTAATTCTTTCAAGTGGTATCAGAGGGAGGTTCCTCAAAGTTAGACTTAACAGTCTTAGTGAGATTTGTAAGGAAGTAATTAAGATCAAGAAAATGGGTTCAGGAGAGAACCATAAAGAACTGGGTGCAATGAAATTGCCTATTTGTAGAAAGGAAATATTTGGAATCTGGAAGGAAAGGGTTAGATTATTCATGGAGGCATCTGATCCTAGAATCTATATAATAGTTAAGGAAGGACCGTATATTCCAATGAAGGTTTCTGTACTAGATGTCAATCAAAGAATTCCTAAGGATTTTTCAGAGATGACTAAGGATGAAATCATCTTGGCAACAATGGATAAAAGAGCCCAGAATATTATAGTAAGTGTCATTGATGATTCAAAATTCCAGAATCTAATACACTGCAAAACCTCCAAGGAAATGTGGGACACATTGATAGTCTACATGGAGGGTTCTGAAGAGGTTAGGCAAGATAGAAAATCTATGCTTAATCAAGAATATGAGAGCTTCAGACAAGCCAAGACTGAAAGTATTACTGAATGCTATAAGAAGTTATATAGGATAGTCAATGAACTTATGTCTTATGGAAGAGTGTTCAGTACTTATGAGTTCAATGATAAATTCCTTAGGTCATTGACTAAGGATTGAGATACAAAAATCTGTGTCATAAGAGAAGTGGCCAGACTGGCTGAGATTTCTCCTCCAACATTGTTTGGAAAATTGCTGTCATATGAGATGCAGCTGTTAGCTATAAAGGAAGAAGATAAAAACACAAATGGTGACTATAAAGAAAAGTCAGTGGCTTTCACGGTTGAAGCTACAAGAAAGAATAGGAAAATGTCTCCATCTTTTCCTAAGAGAGATGTAGAAATTATCTCAGACAATTCGGATAATCCTAGTTCAGACAGCAACAATTCAGATGAAGACTTTGCAGCATTTATAAGGCAGTTCCAGAGATTCTTGAAGAAGAAACAGTGGAAATCTAAGACTTCCAAATCTCAGTCCAAGGATGATTATTATCAGAAGAGGAAATCATCCAGGAAGGACAGGAATGGGACAAAGCCAAGCAAGTCTACTACATCCAAGATTATATGCTACTGCTGCAACAAAGTTGGACATGTTGTGGCTGGTTGTAGAGATAAGAGAAAGGAGTCTGCTAATAGAAAGAAGTCATAGTACAAGAGCAAGAAGGAGAAATCCTTGGTTGCTGAGAAAGATAAAAACTTGACAGATCAATCAACTTCAGAGTCAGAATTTGAGGCTGAGGCATATATTGGTCTGTTTGCAGAAGAAGAGGATGAGTTCATGCAATTACTGGACTCTATCTATGAGCAGGAAGACCATCAGTGCAAAGGATTGATGGAAGTTTCTGAAGAAGACAAGTGCCAGGATCAGCCTGGCCCCATTAAGGTAAAATGTGTATCTGTAGATTCTGATTACTTCACTAGGTCAGAATCATATGCATCTTCATCAAGAGATGAAGATGGGTCTGAATCTGAAGGATACATTCATCAGCTGATAGATTAATATGGAGATTTATTACAGGCACTTAAGAGAAGCAAAAATCTGGCCAAGAATCAGGCTAAGGAAATTGCAGCTCTTAAGTTGGCTGCATCTGAATCAGAGAAGATGCTGGATCAAAAGTTGAATGAGATTGCCAGATTGAAAAACATAACTGTTATTCAAATGGGAACAATCACATTCAAGAATGATCAGATTAAAAGTCTGGAAAACAGACTTCAGAAAGAAAATGAGATTGTGGCTAGTTTCTCTAAGCCAAAATCTATATTACCCTTGATTGATGAGTTTGTGTCTCAAAAGGGTAAGACAGGATTAGGCTATAAGAAAACTACATGAGCTGCACAGTCCAATTCTAAAGGCAAAGCTCCAGCACAAAACATAAGACCTGCTGTAAATACTGCAGCTAAGATTACACCTAAAAAAAGGTATAATAATTCTGAGTGCTAGTGCTGTGGCAAGATAAGCCACTTTGCCTTAGACTGTTGGCACATTTCTAGTGTCAAGGAGAGTAGCAGTCTGCCTGTTAGAAAAGTTGCAGGCAGATTTGTTAAATTTCAGACTAACTTGAACCAAGGACCCAAAAGTTATTTGGGTTCTAAGGTTAAGTAATCTTTGTTGCAGGAAAGTCCAAGTTGTCGTGCCCCTATATGGTACTTGGACAGTGGATGTTCCAGGCATATGACTGGAATAAGGGGATTGCTAAAGGACTACTCACCTATGCTGAATGGGCCTAAAGTTATCTTTGGTGGTTCTGAAAAGGGAGTTATCAAAGGTTTCGGTAACATTTCTAATAACTCAGTTACAATCACTTAAGTGACCTATGTTAAGGGTTTGAAACATAATCTTATTAGTATAAGTCAGCTGAGTGATTTAGGTTATGACATTTCATTTGTCAAGAATGAGTGTCATATCAAAAGGTCAAGTGATCAAGAGGTCAAATTGACTGGATATAGAAAAAGAAAAGTATATTGCCTAGACTTTGTGTGTGAGAATAAAAATTCTCCTATCTGTCTTGTGGCTGATGAGAAAGTCTCTCATTATGTCAAGTGGCACAAGAGGCTAGCTCATCTTAACTACAAGACCATTGGCCAACTCTTTAGCAAAGAGTTAGTGAGGAATGATCCTCAAGTTAAGTGTGTTAAGGATGGGATATGCTCAGCTTGTCAAAAATGCAAGCAGACTAGATCCACCTTTCATAGCCTTGAAACTAAGGATTCAGTGAGGTGCTTGTACCTCTTGTATGTGGATTTATTTGGTCCTATGCCAGTTCAGAGGCTAGGTAGGAAGGTCTACACTTTTGTGGTTGTAGATGACTATTCTAGATTCTCATGGGTATTCTTTCTGAGATAGAAATCTGAAACCCCAAAGGTCTTCTACAATTTTGTAAAACAAATTCAAAATGAATTAAATAGTTCAGTGGTCAAAATCAGAAGTGACCATGGAACTGAATTCCAATCTGAAAGTATGACAAGACTGTGTGAAGAGTTTGGGATTCATCAGGAATTCTCCTCACCTAGAACAACTCAGCAAAATTGCATTGCTGAGAGAAAGAATAGGACATTGATTGAGGCTGGAAGAACACTATTGAGTGATACTTCTCTCCCAGAATATTTCTGGGCTGAGGAAGTTAACACTGCATGTCATGTGCTCAATAGGGCTTCCATCACCAAAAGCCACAAAAAGACACCCTATGAGGTTGCGAAAGGTAGACAACCAAACTTATCCTAATTTAGGATCTTTGGTTGCAAGTGTCATGTACTTAACAATGACAAATCTCACTTATCTAAGTTTGCTGCCAAATCCCAAGATAGGATATTTGTTTGGTACAGCAATAATAGTAAGACCTATAGGGTCTACAACTTGGCTACTTAAGTTGTAGAAGAGTCAATTCATGTTATCTTTGATGAAACTAGACTTATTAACAGTGAGTTGCGTAGTTGTTCTTGTAGTTCTCCAGGTATACAGCAAAAGATGGACCAGCTTACTATCAGAGAAGTTCCAACTGCAAAGCAGGATGTGGAAAATGGTAGTTGATGTCCAGGGGGAGTACAAGACACTCAGGATGCTGATGAAGATCATGAGATGCAGCATGAAGAAGAGATTGAAGAAGTTCAAAATGCTGATAGATTACCCCCAGCAGTTAGACAGTTGAAGGATCATCCTGCACACCAGATCATTGGTGATCCTAGACAAGGAGTACAATTAAGGAGCAGGAACTTGAACACAGTTCTTTGCTCTAGCTTCTTATATCAAGTAGAACCCAAGAGATTTGAAGAAGCAGTTAAGGACCCACACAGGATTGATGCCATGCAGGAAGAATTAAATCAGTTGAGAAGGTGCAAGGTCTGGGATTTAGTTCCAAAACCAAAGGGCCATAATGTCATAGGGACAAAGTGGATATACAAAAATAAGCTGGATGAGAGTGGGATCATAGTGAAGAATAAGGCAAGACTAGTTGCCAAAGGATACAGACAGGAGGAGGGCATAGACTTTGATCAGACTTTTGCCCCTGTGACAAGACTGGAAGCTATCAGGCTATTCCTAGCCTATGCAACATATCAAGGCTTCAAAGTATTCCAGATAGATGTTAAGTCTGCATTCTTAAATGGAGACTTAAAAGAGGAGGTCTATGTAGAGCAGCCCTCAGGTTTTGTTGATCCACTCTATCCTACTTATTTCTATAGACTTAGGAAAGCTTTGTATGGGTTAAAATAAGCACCAAGGGCTTGGTATGAAACTCTATCTACTTTCCTTATTGAGAACAAATTCTCAAGGGGGAAAATAGATAAGACTCTATTCCTTATGGAGTCCAAAGGAAAGATAATCCTAGTCCAAATATATGTTGATGACAAAATATTTGGGTATACTGAAAGTAATCTTTGTAGAAAGTTTGCAAAACTTATACAAGGAAAATTTGAAATGAGCAGTATGGCATAACTTAAGTTCTTCTTGGGTCTCCAAGTAAGACAGATTGAAGATGGCTTGTCCATATCCCAGTCTAAGTTCACCCTGGAGTTAATTAAGAAGTATGGTATCAAATCCACTACCATGAGAATTCCAATGGGGACAAGTGTGTCTCTAAGCAAATATGATGCAGAGAAACCTGTAGATGAAACTTTGTATAGAGGGATAGTTGGCTCCCTCCTATATCTGACTGCTAGTATATCAGATATCATGTATGCTGCATGTGTCTGTGCTAGGTACCAATCCTGCCCTAAAGAATCTCATCTTACTACAGTAAAAAGGATTTTGAGATATCTTAAGGGCACACCTAATCTAGGTCTTTGGTATCCCAGGAATAGAGATTTTCTACTAATGGGTTATTTAGATGTAGAATTTGCAGGTTGCAAAGTAGATAGGAAAAGTACTACAGGCACCTGTCAATTTCTAGGAGGAAGATTGGTGTCTTGGAGCTGTAAGAAGCAGACCAGTGTGGCTATCTCCACAGCTGAGTCAGAGTATGTTGCTGCTGGAAGTTGCTGTGCACAAATATTGTGGATACAACATCAGTTAGAAGACTATGATATCCAGGTAAGTAGAACCCCATTATTATGTGATTCTACTAGTGTTATTTCTATTACAAATAATCCAGTTTCTCATAGTAGAACAAAGCATATAAACAAAAGGTACCATTTTCTTAGAGACCATGTAGAGAAAGCGGATATCTCTTTAGAATTTGTTAGTACTGATTTACAACTATCTGACATGTTTACTAAGCCTTTAGATGAAACTAAATTCAACAATTTCAAAATTTAAATAGGTATGTTGAACATAAATTAGTTTACAAAATTTGGCTAAGTAAAATTATGTCCACACAAAAAGTTGTCTGTGTCGACACATAGTAGTTGGTGTCTACATTCCAGAAAAGTGGTGTCGACACATCTAGGGAATAGGTGTCGACACTTCAGAGAAGTGATGTCGACACATCCATAAGTGGTGTCGACACATTCATAAGTGTTGTCGACACTTAGGATCAACACAAATTTCATCGAGTGTAGATGGAATAAGTATCGACACATAGATGTCATCACTTATGTCGAGACATTCGAAGTCTATGTCGACACATTTCAAAAATGTCGACACATTAAGAGGATTTTGACGAGTCTTTTGACCTTCCTTACTTAGAATGGTATAAATAGGTCAACAACATAGTCTGTCGACACACTCTCCATTGTTTCGAGACCAAAACCTTGTGTCGACAACTTCTCTCTTCTTAATCCAAGCTTTCACTCACCCCTAATGGCGCTGAATCTAGAAGACAATGTCAATGAAGGCTATGAGCTTGTACGCAATGCCTTTGATAATGCGGAATCGGAAATAAAAGCCGTAGTAACCCTAATTGCTGAGAATGAGTTAGAATTTCTAGTATCTGAACCAACAAAGATTTGGAAGAAAGAAGTTCTGGATTTCTATGGCGCAGCTTCTATAGATTCAACTGGACTTAAGATCAAGTCTATAGTTCATGGTGCTAAAGTTAAACTAACTTTGAAGAGCTTGAGGAAAACTCTTCAACTACCAAGAATTCAAGAAGAAGTTGAAGTTACCTCATCCAAGACAAGGGAAGCACTTCAATGGTGTGGATTGGATTCCACCTTGAAGATTAGATCAACAATGAATAGAAAAGGAATGAATCAGCAAGGCAAATTTCTTTCAGAAATAGTTGGCAAAGTTATTCTCTGTAAGCCAAGGGGCACGATAGGATTTCTGTCTATATGTTCAGCCTGATGACCAGGATCATCTACACACTAAACACTGATTGGTCAGCAGTAATATTTGAGAAGATTAAGGAAAGCATTAAGAAACCAAATCTGGGAAGGATTATGAGTCTCTACTTGGCTGGAATAATTCCAGAAGTGATGACACAGACTGCTGGTTCAAAGATTAATCATATGAGGAGAATGAACATAAGGATTATATCCAGATGGGATAGGGTCCTAACTAAGGATATGCCTGAGGAAGAAAGGGAAGAGATTCCTGAAAAATCACCTGCACAAGATATTGCAGACAATGCTTAGGTGCAGGGGGAGCCTCATCTTGAGGAAGAGTCAATCCACTTGGAAAGTGACATGACTACTCAGACTATACTTGAGGTAATTCAAGAGGTTAATCAATTAATTCTCATTGATAAAGATGAAACAATAACTGAATCTTTGATTGATGTTGACCAGCAAACTCAACTACACAGTCAAGCACAAGATGTTATCATGGAAGATACATCTGTTACTGATAATGCTCCAGAGATAAGAATGTCTCCAGTCCCAACTCAATAAGAGTTTACCCTTGAAGAGTTGTTCCCTGATCTAGGGCAAACTGAATTTGAAGGGGAGAAAGCACACTTTGAGGGGGGGGGGGGCAAGTTAACCTTGAGAAGGAGCAAGAAAGTACTGTGAGGGAGGAGCAAGGGACTCAGGGGGAGCAACCTAGAACTGCGCAGGAAATGCCTCCTAGTCCTAAAGAGAGAGTTGACATTGTCAGTACCTCAGCTTCAGAAGATGAAGCAGAAATTCAAGCCAAAAAGAGGAAGCTAATGGTTTTCAAAAGAAGGAGTCAAAGCTATAAGAGGGCTTTACAAACTGCTCCTCAACCTGCCCCAGCTACTGATTACAGTTCCTTATTAGTCTTATTACAAGTAAAGCTAGATGAGCAAAGGATTTCCATGGAGAAATATATGGATGAAACTCATAAAGATCTACAATTCTCCTTGGCTTAGGATATAAAGTCAATAAGATTTGAAGTTAATCAGAATAAGAAGGAGATGACAGATTGCTTTCACAATGGGGCAATGTTGTGGTTTTCCTAGCAACACATCAAGAAAAGATCAAGACACAAGTTGATGGTATAGCTGTCAAGTAAGGCTATGTCATAGAGAATCAAATTAGAATGAATGATAATCTAACAGAATCACAGAATATGATTGTTACAGAAATGAAGAATCTTGCTTCTGCCCAGACTGAAGAAAGTCCTAAAGCCAAGGCAGTTTTTGACAAGCAATTACAGGAAGGACTAGTTGCTGTCCAAACAGCTATTACAGATTCTAAAAAGACTTTTTCTACACAGCTGCTGAAGTTAAAGTCTTTTTATAAAGATGGTGTAAATTTTCTTGATGAGCAAATCAGATTTCAAAAAGATGACCTCAGGGATCATGTTGCAAGAGAAGTCATAAAGGGGGAGAGAGTATTAGTCAAAGCAGGCTCTGATCATGCTAAATGGATATCTAATAGCATCAGATCCACCCTTGGATATCCACCCCTCTATGATGATGATAATGTGGTTGAGTCAGGCATACACCCTGCTTATTTTGGAGGTGATCAAGCTGAAGTTGCTCAAGTTATTTATCCTCCAGCTGATTTTGAAATGATTCACCAAGAAGTACAGTCCATGTACAGCCCTCCAGAAGGTGCTCAAAATATTATCCTTGGGAAAGTAGATATGTCAGTGTCAGAGGTAGTTTTGAACAAAGAGCAAGAAGCTCTATTGTCTAAGAAAAGATTCAGAGAACATACAGAGTTAATGCCTGATTTTGAGCAGTGGAGTCCAACATCCAGGAACATTATACTAACTGTTTGGAAAGCTGTAAAGGACCAGACCCATGATAGGGGCAAATGGTACTCAGAACAAGAATGTCAAAAGCATGAAGCCATGCAAGAAGCCATAGTTCAATATAGAAGAAAGGCTAAAGCTGGGAAGCTACCTCCTAATGCTCAGGAGCCTAGAAAATATTTCCCAAAGCCTTTTCATTACTTTGAAAGACAAAGAATTAGGGCTAAAGAGCAAAAGAAGAAAGATCTAAAGGGCAAGAAGCCAGCTGATGATACTGATGCTCCTGTTCAAGCCAAGATCAAATCAGGCAAAGGAATAGTTATCAAGGAGCCAGATCAGCTTTAGATTAGATTTACTTGAGTTTACAACTTTGTAATCTTTAGTGTTGAAATCCATATAAACTTTTGATTAGAAACTTTTGTACGTTGAAACAAAACAATAATTAATGCTCATTTTGGTTGCATTATTATTCTGTGATGACTTGTTATATATGTTTTGTTTTAGAAATTACCCTGTCATATAATGTTGTTATACATCATAATGCGAATTTGTTATGAATGGTGTATATCATTGACTAAGGGTTATGACTTCTCCAAATAGGGGTAGATTGTTCGGTACATTGAAAATGTGTACCAGATTTGAAGAAGCCTCACCCTACTCAATGATATACATCAAGGTGTATTTGATGTTGTTTTGAGTTTATATGTGCAGGTTAAGAAAATGCAAGAATGCAGGAAAAAGTTTCTAAGTACATATGTCGACACCAGAAGAAGCTGTGTCGACACTTATGAGGACTTGTGTCGACACTAGAGAAAAGCTATGTCGACACTTGGAGTTAATTGTGTCGACACACAGAAAAACTTAGTCGACATCAGCTGTGTCGACATACAGAGGCAGTGTCTACACACAGAAGACTTTGTCGATATCAACTGTGTCGACACACAGGACTTGTGTCGACACACTGTAAAGTTTCAACAAAGTTAAAGAAAAGAAGTGATTGTGTCGACACACAGAGGCAGTGTCGACACACAGAAGACTTTGTCGACATCAACTGTGTCGACACACAGGACTTGTGTTGACACACTGCAGAGTTTCAATAAAGTTAAAGTGAAGAAGTAATTATGTCGACACACAGAATCATTGTCGACACATTCTATAGATGTAGTGTCGAGAAGCAGTATCAACACTAAGGAAGCTGTGTCGACACCACCAAGGCTTGTGTCGACACTTAGTTTCCTTATGATGACACATGATAAAGTTCAGTCTCGACACTTTGCTGACAGACAGAATTTCAAGAAGTGACTGGATGTCTTGACAGCTGCTGTTACCAACCGGTCTACTGCAACTGTCAGAGCTGTCAGAAGGTTGTTAAAAACCGGATCAGCCGGTTACCATGAAGAAAGTCTATATAAAGACATTCTCCTTCAACAAATTGAGTGAGATCGAGAAGACTGAAAAAGAACATACACATACAGAATTAAGAAGATTTTCGTGAGAAGATCTAAGAAGAATTTGGATAGAGAGAGCTTCATCTATTGAAGTGAAGTGCAGTTGCTGAACCAGGCTGCCAAAAAGGATTCAGATTGAGATCTGAATATCAAGAAAGAAGCGAATTGAAGATCATCTTCACAGGAGTTCAACCCTACTGAGTTCAGATTCAAGAAGCTTTGAAGAAAGCTAAGAGAGGTTGTTCTCTGCTATCAGATTCTTCGAAAAACTAATCAAGAAACCATCCATCCTTTCTCTCTCTACTAGGGTGGTGGTATATTATAAACTTAAATCAATTTTCTATAAGATCTTTATAGATCTGAGTTGTAAGCCTGTATTTATAAAGGCTGAGTGTAGGAGAGTATTTTCTCTGAGTGGTAGGCATTGTTGAAGGCTGAGGTAGGGCTTTGTGCCTGAGTTGTAGGAGATTGTGATCTCTGAGTCGTAGGCCTTGTAGAAGGCTGAGGTAGGGCAGTTTGCCTGAGCTGTAGGAGTGTGGACTCACTCTGAGTTGTAGGAGCCCTGTTGGGGTTCTGAGCTACTGTAAGATCTGAGGATCTGAGGTGAAGAGAAGAAGTTAGGCCGAATCTAGCACACTGCTAGATAGGCAAAGGGGGAAAGTGAATGTACCTAGACCTTGGGGAACCACTATAAAATCTGTGTGCAATCTGTGTTGCTATTATTCTGTGAATGCTTGTTATGTTAGCTGTAGAATAATCTGTGGTTAAGTAATTAACTAAATAGATTTGCTGCCTTAGAAGAAAAAGGAATTACACCTATTCACCCTCCCCCCTCTAGGCGGTTAGGCACTAATTTTTTCAAATGCTTCATATTCTTGATTTTGCAAAGATCTGCGATCATTTCTAACTTCTTTGGTTCCTTCCATGAGCACAACTAGACAGTCCCACATCTCCTTGACAGATTTGGCAGTGGAGTAAATTTTGAAGCATTGAATCATCCACTGCACAAGCTATAATATTCTTCGTCTTCTTATCCAACGAGACCAAGGAAATTTCATCCTTAGTCAGATCCAACATCTTCTTTTGGAATCATAATAGTCGGATTAAGAGCAGATGACTGTGTAGGACTATGAGGTCCTTCTTCAACAATCTGAAATATCCTAGGATCTGCTTCCTCCATGAAGAATCTAACACTTTCTTTACACATAGGAAAGTTCTCTTTTGTGCATACAGGTAACTTCATCGAAGACATATCTTTACCTCTATCCATAACAACGGAGCGGAATCTCTTGACACTAGATAGGAGATATTGTTCAAGGTGTTAGCCTTATATCGAATAACCACCCTCTAATCCCAATTGAAAGTATCTAGAATCAACCTAAATCACCTAGAGGGGGGTGAATATGTGAGGTCTGGGTTATTTTGTGGAATAAAAATAACTTAAAAAATAAAGCACATAGAACACAGAGATCTATAGTAGTTCCACGAGTTGGTATGTCTACTGTCCCCCCTCGCCTATCTACCACGACGGGCCAGATTCGTCTACTTCACCTTTCTCAGATTTAAGTAAATCTTACACCTTGGAGCCTCAACTCCTATAATTCGGAGACAACTCCTACCACTCGGAGAACAGACTCTCCTACTACTCGATCCAAACATAGATCTACAACTCGATCAAAACAAGGATTTACAACTCGAAAGGAAATACCTCCTACAATAGTAAAAAGATTGATACAATAAAGATTACAAATAATCTTATTTAGATCTTCAATCTTCAATCTGCCATTCTTCAAAAAGGTTGCTCTTGGATGTCTTGGAGAACACGAAAAATTTGAAAGCTTTGTATACTTTGATCACGGATCAGCTAGATCTGAGAGAATCAGAATCTTTTGAGAACGATGATCCAGTCGATTAGGTTGAAGAAGATCGAATCGTGCAGTATAGTCGTCAGCCAAGCGAAATTCGTGAAATACGTACGGGAGCCGATGGGAACTTTTTGATCGAAAGATTTCTCGATTTGATTTGATCATGATTAGGGTTAATGGAAAATTAACCCCAAATATATATATGAATCTTCCTTTGCAACGGCTTGAAAAGTTATTCCATATCGGGAAGGTCGCAAGTTACTGTACATGGCGATCAGGACAAGTCGAGTTGGATTTTGAAAAACGGAAGAAATAACCTAAGTATAATTCGTCGAGTATAGACGAGTATATTCACCAAACAGTAATGAATCTCGACAAAAAACACATGGATAAATTCATCCCGAATGAACTTATCACTCGACGCATAGCAGAAGTCATACTCGACGAATCTGACGAATATCGGCTAGCTCACTCGACGAATTCGATGAGTATCGACTGATACACTCGACGCATTCGACGCCTAAGCTGAGTGATATTCGACGAACATGACTTAGAAAAATATAGAGAAGTAAATTCAGAAACTCAATGGTATACCCAATGAATCTCGAAGAATTCGGCGTGTATCGACTTGTATATTCGACGAATTCGGTGGGTATCAGAAGATACACTCGACGAATTTGATGAGTATACTTGACGATACTTGATGATTTTTTACTTAACTGATCTTCTAAGTCTCAGCAATTTTACCCTAAGTAAATACGATGAATTCGATGAGTGTCAGTAGGTATACACGATGAATTCAATGAGCATCTATGAGTATACTTGACAAATTCAACGAATATCCCTTATGATACTCGACGAATTTTACTTGGGTAAAATTCTGTTCTTCTGGTTCCAAGTCCTTGTCCTTCCTTGATTCCTCTAATGCACTTGTGATAGTACACCCTAATTGAGAGATTACACGTGAGTCAACACATTGGCCTACACAATGAAGGATTACATTATATAGTCCTGTGTTTACTAACTCATTGTAACTTGACATTGGTGTGTACTTAGCAATATAGTCCTGCAAGAACATAACTAAACACACAACATCAAATACAATCTCAATTCATCTTAGCTTAAGAGAACCCTTCTTCAAATCATGGTTATTGTGGATACCATACCCAACATCCTCAACTCGAGACCATTTAACAACCATGTATCAACATACACCCTCATGTAATTCACACAATTCCACCGCGCTATCATGCCCAAGGACATTTACTGAGTCTGTTCACACATCATTAAGTACAAGTTTAACCTATGCAATTTAGAACCCAAGTACCACTATCCGGGTCCTTAATATAATAACTTAGGATATCATCACATCCTTAAGTCATACCCTGCCATAACTGTTACTCGTACTGAGTTGTTGTAACTCTGATGCAATTGAAGTTATAGGTCATGGGATTACATTCTATGTGATCCTAAAGAGTACTTATTTACCTTGTGGCATATCAGCTCACTCGAAGGGCTGCCCAATATGTTTCCTGGCCTTTCTTAACCTCATGCTAACTTCACCACATGTTTGGGGATATATTGTTATTCAATTGTATTCTATCAATAACATGATTATACTACAACATAAGAATGATTCCATATCTAAATCAGCATATCTATTTATGCTACAACTTATACTACAACTTCTGTTATTATTATCATTACCATATCTAAATCAGCATATCTATTTATAACAAATATACTTGTGGAATAATTTTACTAAAATTGAACATCGAACTTATTACTTCAAGACATAATTATCACATGATTTTCACTGGCAAAAGTGCACATGAATGTTAGAACCTATGGTCTGCATCTCTTGGGTTTGACAATATAAAAATCTTGAGTTGTATTTGATCATACTTGTGTTGGGTATAATGTGCAGGTTTCTCAGTACAAAAAGATAGAAAATACATTTTTGTGACCTATGGCCGAGTGCTAGCCCAACCGTAGGCACTAGCCCCGAATAATTAAAGAACAACCACTCTGTGACCTACCGCCAGACGCTAGCATCTTACTGCGCCATGGTATCATAAAAGCAAAAAATATATTATTTTGATATTTTACAAAATCTGCTGGACAACTGTCACCATCGCGTGAATAAACTTACCGTAGGGCGCTATCCCTAATGCTGGCGGTAGTGTATTTTTTCAAGATATATAAAACACGTATTTCTTTTCCTTGAGAATATACGAAGGAGAATATTTCATTCTAGAGTTTGACATCCATCTGGAGGTGAACATTCATCTCCATTGAATGAAAAGCATTATGTTTTTTCTCCCGCTCGTGATCGAAGAACTCTAGCGAATGAAATCTTCAATGACCATTTGCCTTTGATCGACTGTAATGAGAATGATTCTCAAGAGCATTGATAACGCAAAGTTCCTCGGAGGAGTTCTACGTTTGATGGAGAAATAACTCTTAAACTTTAAATTTTTCTTTTGTATTTTTTTCTTTGTTTTTATTTAATCTTGGTGTAAGGGAAATCGACATGTGGGTCATCAGATTTTTGGGAGGAGACTACAAAAAATCATCTTGGGAGGATGTATAGATCTAGGAGATCTGGTGGGGCTCTATGACCCTTCCGGGGAGGAAAGTGAAGAGTCGACTTGTCGATCTTCTTGGAAGAGGAGCAAGAGCCACCCGATCTTGGGAGGGTCGGTATAAAAACCAAAACAAATTTGTATTCATCGCCACCGATCTTCGACATCACGGAGTTCCAATTTTGTTATTGTAAACAACTGTTCTTATTTTTGAATAAAATCATATTTATTTTATTTCATTATAGAATCGTGGTTGCATGTTACTAGAGATTTGAGTGCTGTATGGGAAATAAAAAAAAGTTTTATAAGAGAATCAATCTCTATGACCTACCGCCACGCGGTAGGGTTTGAACACCCCACGATAGCTTTGAACACTTATTTTCTTGGAAAAATTCATTTTAATTTTCAGCTATCTTTGAAAACCTTATTCACCCCCTCTAAGGATGGCCATTAGATCCCACAAGTGGTATCAGAGGGAGGTTATTCCAAAACTGCTTCACCGTCGCGAATAATAGCCAACTCAGATCTTGAATCATCTAATGATGATGTAAATTTGTAAACAGAAAATTCGCTAGCACCACCTCTGTTTATAGGAGTGAACTATAACGAATGGGGAACTCCAATGAGAAAATTCCTTATATTGTTATATAAAGAAATTTGGATGATGACTTGTGTCAAGACCCCAAATAATTTAAATGTGCACAAATGTTATTTAAATGCCAAAGCTATGAACAATCTATTTTGCGGGCTTGGTCAAGAAATTTTCAAATTCATCCACACGCTTCCTAGTGCTTATGACATATGAAAATTTTTTGAGTCTACTTATAGTTCTCATGTTGGTGATAATGGATCCAAGTGAAGAATCAAATAAAAACTTACTCTTGGAGGAGGACACAACAAACACATCAAGCGGAAGGGAAGATGAAAATATATCATTGGAAGAGGAAAACCAAGAGGAAGATGACAAAGGAACCTTGTATTCAAATCATTCTTCGTCCAAGAGCGATGTAAGAAAATCAAATTTCCTTCTTATTTGTAATTCTATTTCTACATTGCATGTGCTAGATGTGGCTAAACATGGAATTAGGAAATTGAAAAATATTATTCCAGAACTGTGTTTAGAAAATAAAAATTTACAAGCACAACTAAATTTAGAACCAAAGCTTGATGTGTCACGTCCTTCCTCTAGCTATGTAGTTGAAAATATTATACCTTGTCTTGATTACAAAGAATTTAAAGATAAATTCAAAGTTTTTGAAAAATAGCTAAATATTTCCAAAGAGCGGAATGACAAATTGATTCGTGAAAATAAAGCTTCGTCTCATAAACTAGACTCATTCAAATTATTTATACAAAAATATTTAAACAATAAAAAATCCTTTATGTCGAGTTTATCTTCAAAAATATATAAGAAATCTACTAATGTTTCGAATTTCATGAAACATACATATAGTAGAATATTTAATCCACATTTAGCCTCTCCCAAGATTAAAGTTAATGCCAAAAAATATCCTACCAATAGTACCTTAAAAAATTACTATTATTATAAGAATAAATTTAATAATTACGGAAATTTGTCATATAAAAAGAATATTAAACTAAAGTATGAATGTAGGCCCATCATTAAAAAATAACGCACATATTCCACTCAAAATGGCTCATTCATCATTATCTCCTGTGCATTATCATGCTTTGTTTGGGTACCAAAGGAACCATAACACTTAGCTCCTTTTGGATGCCTAAATATCTTATCCATTAGTATCCACCATTTGCGTGAAGTTGTTTCAAATCAAAACAAAATCTCTCAATAATCTACATCACAATGTGCATAATGTCTTTTTTTGTTGTTTTTGTATGTGTGTGTTTTTTCTTCTTTAAGCCAACATTGCATGGAAACTTTAAATATGTTTTTTCTATATGACCAACTCATATTAAGTTTAGTGATAAATCAATCTAACTGAATGTAGTTGAATAAAAGTCATATCCTTGCTAAGTGGCCAAAATTTACTTATAAATTCTATCCTTTTAAATCCATTACCTATAAATATCTTATATTTTCATTATAATAAATTGGTAATTAGGATTAAACGCTTAGTATGCCAGCAGTAATTTACCCATTCATGTGTGTCACCATAGTAGGGGCATAGAATTGTGGGCATTAGAGACTTAACATCTAAGTCATGTCTTATCCTTAACTAAGAAGGGTTCCAGTATGGCCTTGCGAGGCACTGGGGGGAAAGAGTGCTAGGTTGAGTGTCATCTTTTATATGCATATGGATTAACACCTCAACCTACGACATGTGTGCAACTCCTCATGCCCATACATCACTTAGTATAACACTAGGGTGTAAACATATTGCTAGGGTATCTTTATCTAGGGCATACTCATATACATTGCATGAACATTATTTTACTTCTTATGTTCATTATAATCTTGCATATATTCCATCATGTTATCTTGTGTTTACATCTTATACCTCTTTGAGCTTTCATGTTTTTACAAAAAAAAGTATGTTTGAGAAAAAAAATTATATTTTTGAAAATCAAATATAAAATTATAAAATGATTTAAAAGGACAAAAATATGTTTTTCCTATATCTCTTTATGTGTTTATTGTTTGGCTTTTTTATAAAAAAATCAATAAATATTAAAAAAAAAGTTTATTATTCGTTGCCCTTGTTAAGGATGATTAATTATATCAATTTAAGTTGAATTATACTGTGTAATTTAATTTTCAAGAATCTTAAGACATTGTTTTGTTTATATTATGTCTTGAAAAGTATCTTGTTATGTGAAATGAAATTAATTATAGAAAACATGTGTATGATTGCTTTGTGTGCCTCTAAGTATGAGTAATGTTTTATGTTTAATAATAATTTTATTCACTCACTTATTTTGACAACCTACATGTGATTTAAATCTTATACTTGCATGATTGTGTAGTGTAACAATATAATAATTAAAATGCATAAATAGATTACCTACACTACACTGAATTGATTATTTCAATTCTTTATTTTTCCTGCTCTTATTCATTAGAGAAAGGGTGTTTTTTTTAAAAAGGCTATTGTTTGCACAACAAGTGAATTTAGAGTCCTTTGTCACTAAAATAAAAATCAAATTAAAATTGACAAGGACAACTCCACCAAACAGTACTCACCATCTTGATAAGTCTCAATGAGCATTATGAGGTTGAGCACCTTGGAAAAAGAATTGTAAAGTCTCTTGTAGCAGACAAAATATTTACCATTTCTCTTAGTACATCGAATCACAAAAATAAAAATAATACTAATAAAGTAATAAATGTGATCCCCCAAACACTACTCTACTTCCTGTTAAATCTTAATAAGCAATGTGTGTGTCGAGCACCTTGGTAACTGTACTTGTTACTCATGTGCATTTAAAATAGTGGAAGTAATATTATTTTTGTATTTTAATGTTATGTTGTTCATTATATGTCATGTGTTTTGATTAATTCACTTGTATAATTTATCAAAACACTTTGTACAAATCATTATTTCTCATAAAACGTCTACTCATGAGAATTGGACCATAATGCATACCTATACTATTATCTAAATAATAAGTAAATGCACTAGATAACAAAGCATCACCGCTACAATGTTTATTTTTACTTGAAATGCAAATTAGCTCACCATGTAGTTTTTATCTCTCTTTGACATTTTGAAATCATGCTTGCAAAAATTTCAATTAAATAACCACTTTTGGATTTGAATTTAATTGAAAACATCTTCTTATTTGGCTTACAATTCAATATCCTTAATATGATCATATTTTTCAAATAAAATGTTTATTTTAAGAGTGTTTATCATATGTTTATGCGTACTACTTGTGCTTAATCATGAATATTAACTCAGTAACAAGTGGTAAGCTTTGTTTACTAAGTGATTTTATTTGCTTAACAATTGATATTTTTTTATTATTTTTATCACTATACTACTATATTCAGTCATGCAAAAATTTTGATCAATCAGTGGTAGAGTGATATCTATGATCTTACACATTGAAACCCATTTTTATTCTCTAATATAGATCTTTTTATTCTCATTGCATACACTCACTTCTACCCTATTTTTGTTCTACTAGAAAAGGGGAGAACATCATGCATAAATTTCTCAATTTAGGGGGAGTACATTACATTTTTATAGAAATCATCTATGTATTGGGAGTATTCATAGGACGTTTATACTTTACTTATGCTCGATCATGGTAATTATAGAAACAAGTGGTAACATGTTTTTTTTCACAAGTGGAACCTATATTAATCAACCAGTTGTATCATGTAAATATTTCTTTTCTACCTATAAAAACTCTACTTGCTAATACACTCTATCCCACCCTCTTTTGATAATACCCAAAGGGGGAGATTCAAATTGAAGAAATATCACATTTAGGAAGAGTACCAATTAGGATGAATGCATTGAACCCTTATTGATATAATGGATTTGTAACACCCCCATCTGTCATGTAGAATATAACAGATGGTCTGGCCGGGGCCCACGCCATATTCCACGGACAGCTAGTGGAGTTACGCATCGATACCAAACCATTAACGCATCCAAACTTAGAGTGCATTCTAACAGAAGTATTTAAATTTATTAAGAACCCAAACACAAGAATGTCCACTACAACACTACAGGAATGATAACCAAAATACACAAATAGTCTAGCCTAATGGCCTTACAAATTATTTCCAATAAATTAAAGTGTTTTGCATCCGTCGACACATAGTCCGACAACACATGAAAGTAGTAAAGAAGCTTTGCTTGGCCTTCGAGGGCCGGTATAGCATAAAGGGCTTCAGCCCGCTACTTTCCACTTGTCTCCCAGTACCTGCATAGGAATGATCCACAAAGAAGTGGCAAACAGAGCAACGATCGGCTTTATTTAACCAAATTATAACGACCCCGCACCTCACCTGGGGCGGCAGTGCTCCTTCCGTGCTGGTAAACAACATGTACATATAATGGAAACAAAACGTGCAACTTAAGAACCATTCACCACAGATGTTGGCACGACCGACTACATGCCCCGTGCACTCATGACACATTATCGGTATGCTAAGATTCAAGCCCCATAACCATTCTTAAAAACGGGATATATGAGCATTTATAGACATTCCGACTCGTAGCCTGAGACTCTTTTTAACCTATGCTCCGACAAAGTCAAAGGCACTTTAATACCTTCAGATACAAGCTAGTGACTCACTCCATGTCAAATGACATAGGGTGGGTATAGGTTAGCCATAGTCCGTTGCTCAAACCGTCAGGCCTGCATGCCACGATGCGGGTTGCCCTTCCTTTCCCAGTCACACAATACACAACCATTTTATGTTCCAATGCTAGCTCTCATGGCCTCCATAGTGGAGCAATTTAAGCTTTCAACTCAACATACAGGCCCCATGGTCTCCAAGAGATAGGACTCATAAATATTTTCTGAGAGTTACGGCTAGTGGTAGCACTACCACCGTAAGTTAGGGGTCAGAATATGTATTCTTCCCCAGAACTTGGGTATTTTATTGGAGACCATTTCCAGTACTCTCTTTACAGCAACCTGCATACCCCACGACTCTGAAACTACACGTTAAACCACAAAGTCTTCTCCAGCATGCAAATAAACATGATAACCATCACTAATCTAGAACAACCTGTCCGGCTGGACTTCACACATCATTTTTATTTCATACTTTGATTCTGGATTCTAAATTCAAGTATCTCACCATGGATACCATTGATCAACCCCTTGGAAATCCCTTTCCTTTCCACCAATTGGTGGGGGACTTCATGCAACATGTCATAATGAGGACTTCGCATGTCAAAGGCGGAAGATTGTTACCCTTGAGGTTCATTTCGACGCCATGGATAAGAAGCTAGCTGGATGAAAATGAGCTCAATAGACACGCCACCGTGGATCTGAACATGGCGCGTGACTCGAAGCTTCGAACAACCAACAATGGTGGAAAATCCTTTTTCCTCTTCCCTGCTCTCCCCTCACTACCTCTTAGAAAGAGAAAGCCCTAGGTTAGAATGAAGGATAACTCCCATCCCTCGGACTTAAACTAACAAAAACCACTGCCCACCGTCAGATCATTGATGAACGGCCATGATTCAAAATGGTTCTCTATACAGAGCGCTACCACCGTGCGATGATAAGATACCGTTGCGCGGTAACCAAATTAGTGGCTTCTCCAGCAAGCCCATCGTTAAAACTCTCCAATCATATGATGATATGTGGCCGTGATGTAATTATTGTGCTACCGCCACACGATACCTTACTAACTCCGAGCGGTATGTAATGAGTCGTGTCATTACGATGCTTACGAGTAAAGGTCTCTATCTCCACGCGGTATCGATTCCGCCGGGCGGTAGCTTAAAGAGAGCCACACCAATTAAATTGGATATGCTACTGCCGACACTAGTACTACTGCCGGGAGGTAGCTCTCAGAGAGCTATACCTGGTGAAATCTGGGGTGTTACAATTCTCTCGCCCTTAAAGAAATTTTATCCTGAAATTTAAACGTACATGCAACAATAAAGAAGTTCAAGGCACATACAAGTTTTGTACCTCAACGGAATAGCTCGGGTTACTCCTCAAGCATGGTTGGCTCGCATACCCATGTAAGCTCCTGACTACCACAGTTGTCCCACCGTACTTTGGCCTTCTTTATAAGAAAACTCAGCATTAGACCCATCCACAGTCTCCGCAATATAGGGCTTCATGCGTTCGTCAAGCTCCAATGCTTGTCAAAGCCTATCTGCAAGGTCACGCTGCACCTCGGTCCAGTTCAAGCATGCATTCTTCATTGTATACTTCTTGACGCAAGAGATGACCAAAGCCTCCAACTTATGAATCAGATGTTCATCATGCATCTATAACTAATTTTCTCATACTGGAGCCTTACGACTCAGTGCATCCGAAACTACATTTCCTTGCTGGGAATATAGTGAATCTTGAAGGTGTGGTCGCCAAGGAACAACATGCACCTCTATTGTCGCATGTTTAAGTCCTTCTGATCTATCAAATACTTTCGACTCTTATGGTCCGTAAATATATCATTCTTCATGCCATATAAGTAGGGCCACCAAAGCTTAAGAGTGAATATCACGACCGCTAACTCCAATTCATGGACCGGATAGTTCCTCTCTTGCACTTTCAGTTGGTGAGAGACATAAGCTATAATCTTTCCAAACTGCTGAAGAACGCAGCCTAAGCTGCTCTCTGAGGTATCACTATAGATTTCAAAGACTTTTGTTCCATATGGAGAGCACAACACAGGCAATGTTCTCAGACGACTCTTTAACTCATGAAAAGCTCGCACGCACTCAGGCATCCAAAAGAACTTATTCTTTCTTTTCAATATAGTGAGAGGTAAAGAAATCCTCGAAAAGTTATCTACCAAGCACCTATAATAGCCGTCAAGTCCAAGGAAACTCCTGACTTCCGTTATAGATGCAAGTACAACCCACTCTTTTATCACAAATATCTTTGCCAGATCTATAGCAATACCCTCTCCACTAACTACATGACTCTGAAATGCCACTGAATATAGCTAAAACTCACACTTAGAGAACTTGCAATATAGTTGAATCCTCCTCGAGGTATGCAGAACCAATCTCAAATGATTCTCATGATCCTCTTCAGACTGAGAGTATACCAATATATCGTCAATAAAGAAGATCACAAACAGGTCTAAATACTCTCTAGAGGTCCTATGCATCAATTCCATGAATATTGATAGCGCGTTTGTTAACCCAAATGGCATCACAGTGAAGTCATAATGCCCATAGCATGTGCCAAACACAGTTTTGGGAATATCACTTTCCCTGATCCTCAACTGATAATAGTCGAAATTCAAATCTAGCTTCGAATAGACGGTTGATCCAGCTAGTTGGTCTAACAGATCTTCGATTCTCGGAATCAGATACTTGATCTTCTCTGTAAGGTTGTTCAGTTCACGGTAGTCAATGCATAGATGCAAGCTTCTGCCCTTCTTCTTTACAAAGAGAACCAGTGCACTTCAATGTGACATGTTTGGACGTATATAGCCTTGCTCTAGAAACTCCTGCACCTGAACCTTAAGTTCTGCCATATCCTTTGGTGCTACACAGTACAGTGAGCATAACACAGGTCTCACACTTGACAATAACTCAATAGCGAATTAATCTCTCGCTGAGGTGGAAACCCAGGGAGATCCTTAGGAAAAACATACGCAAACTCCAACACAATAGGGACATCAATCAAACTAGACTTCAGCTCTACAGCCTCCAATACCGTGAAGAATAACTCTGTAACCTTCCAAACTGTCTTGACCACTCTGAAAGCAGACATCAGTATCTTGCTCGATCTTTGCATACCGACAAATTTAGTCCCGCGTTTGGTATTCTATTCCAATGTGACTTCCTTTCAGTTGTAATCAATGCAGGCACACTACTTTGAGTGTTAGTCCATGTCAAAGATTACATCGAACTCAGAAATTGGCAGTATAGATGCTTCCAATCCAAAATCATGACTTCCTATCCGCACCTGAACACAACAAGACCAATCTGCACGCATCACGCACCTATTATGGAGCAAAATATCCAAACCATCTTTCGACAAAGAAGAAGGCACTCCGATACACAACACAAAGTCCTCAGGTAGAAGGAGTAAGAAGCCCCTGTATCGAACAATGCTCTATGTTAACCCAGAAATCGGCGATCCTTCCCAAGGTGGCCAGCTGGCTAGTCGCGACCCTTAGGTTCTCCCTTTCGATCGCGACAAGTCCCCGCGTATGCGGACAGTTTTCCCTGTCCGCCTAGGTTTCCTAGCAACCGCGGGCCCTGCGGGACGGCGGGCTGTTCCCATGGCTTACCCTCGCGGGACATGCGGTTAGCTCTGCTAATCGTGCAGTGCTTTTCCTTGCAGGAGTTCACCAACAGCACCACCGGGAGCGACCTCCTAATCAGCCCAAGGAGCGGCAGTCTCCTGCCGCCATCCATCGGGGTCGCCCACAAGGGGCGACCTCCCTACTGCCCGAGAGGCGGCGGCCTCCTGCCGCCGTCCGTCGAGGCCGCCCACCCGGGGCGGCCTCTGCCCGCCAGCCGGGCGGACTCCCCCTGGAGTCCGCCCAGGCCGCCCGCAAGGGGGCGGCCAGGCCCGCCGGGCGGACTCCCCCTGGAGTCCGCCCAGGCCGCCCGCTAGGGGGCGGCCCCGGCGACCAGCCGGGCGGACTCCCCCTGGAGTCCGCCCAGGCCGCCCGCAAGGGGGCGGCCAGGCCCGCCGGGCGGACTCCCCCTGGAGTCCGCCCAGGCCGCCTGCTAGGGGGCGGCCCCGGCGACCAGCCGGGCGGACTCCCCCTGGAGTCCGCCCAGGCCGCCCGCAAGGGGGCGGCCGGGCCCGCCGGGCGGACTCCCCCTGGAGTCCGGCCAGGCCGCCCGCTAGGGGGCGGCCCCGGCGAAAAGCCGGGCGGACTCCCCCTGGAGTCCGCCCAGGCCTCCCGCATGGGGGCGGCCAGGCCCGCCGGGCGGACTCCCCCTGGAGTCCGCCCAGGCCGCCCGCAAGGGGGCGGCCAGGCCCGCCGGGCGGACTCCCCCTGGAGTCCGCCCAGGCCGCCCGCTAGGGGGCGGCCCCGGCATCCCGCCGGGCGGACTCCCCCTGGAGTCCGCCCAGGTCGCCCGCTAGGGGACGACCTCCAGTTCTCTGCAGGAGGATCCGCTTGCTTCATCAGTCAAGGTGGCGGACGCAAAATCTTAGTCCGCGCAGTCCGCGCAGGTCGTCATGCTGATGTCACTGGGCCCCGCTTCTTCAAGAACTTCCCTGGGCCTATAAATACCCCCTGAAGCCTCTCATTCAGGGATCCTGGATCCTGGTAGTGGAGACAAGTCTTGCCAGCTCCCCCTGCGGACTCCGTTTTCCAGTCCGTCATCACCTCTCCAGCAAGCTCAGCGGACTCAGTTTCCTGTCCGCACAGTCCTCCACAGCTCTTCAGCAGCTTTCCAGCAGACTCTGCAGACTCAGTTTCCCAGTCCTCCAGCAGCTAGCAGACTATTTTACTTAGTCTCTGGCAGCTTCTCTCCTCTGCTTTCTGGCACTTTCTCCTCCTTTAGCCGCCAGCTTCTCCTTGTACCCCTTTTATTGATTCGTTGTAAAGTTGTACTTGTAAGCTTGTAACCTCTAGCTTTTAATAAAAGGAAAGCCCGTCGCAGGAGTGGCATTTAGGCCGCGACGGGCGAAGTGTGTTGTTGCCGCTGCTAGCGGCCCCCTCTTCTCTCCTCTGCTCAGCAAGCCTTGCTCCTCTGCTCAGCAAGCCTTGCTCCTCTGCTCAGCAAGCCTTGCTCCTCTGCTCAGCAAGCCTTGCTCCTCTGCTCAGCAAGCCTTGCTCCTCTGCTCAGCAAGCCTTGCTCCTCTGCTCAGCAAGCCTTGCTCCTCTGCTCAGCAAGCCTTGCTCCTATGCTCAGCAAGCCTTGCTCCTCTGCTCAGCAAGCCTTGTTCCTCTGCTCAGCAAGCCTTGCTCCTCTGCTCAGCAAGCCTTGCTCCTCTGCTCAGTAAGCCTTGCCCTCAGCTCAGCTCAGCTCTCCTCGGCTTTCAACCTGCAAGTGCAACCGTTGCGATTACTGTCTGCTCGACCGTTCCCGGTCTCCCTCCTCTTCCCCTCTTGATCAACCCTCTCTGTTGATCAAGGCTCGCCTCTTCTCTCAAGCCTGTCCCTTCCTCCGCAACCTTCTCCTTCCTCCTCACCTAGCCTGTGAGGCCCAATCACCCCCTCGGTGATAGCTGTCCCCCCGGTGCCGTTTTCGCGCATCAACACTCTCGCTGGATATTCCAAGGTTAGGACAAAACCTATTACAAACAGGTTATATACAAGCAACGCACAAGGTAAAAAGTATATAAAATAATGAAAGATATATACTAAACCTTACCTGTCACCACATCGCTTTGCTTTATGGCCTACTATTGGTCGAGGATGTACATTCTGGGTTGCACTAGAGTATAACGGGACACAGTCGACTCTGCTACCTTCCATTTCTCCTCATAAGATGCACCGACCTTTTTCTCTATCCTCAGAGGGCCACTACGACACTTTTAGGCCATGTCTCCCGGCTTGCCACAAGTATAACAAATCATTGGGCCTCGCCCAGAAGTTGCTTTAGACACAATAGAAGAAGGAGCTAGTATAGAAGAATTGGACTTCCTATTCCACATTTGGTACACAGGTTTTCAAGAGTTTTGTACTTTGAACTCTGACCTCTTAACCGCCAAGTCATTTTAACACAGCACTCGCTTCATATCTTGCTCCAGGGATCGGGTTGAATTGACCAAGGTCAGAAAACCCTACATCATTGGACCTGAGAGAAGCAACCTCAGGTCATCTCGCAATATTTTATAGAATCTGTTTGTCTTGCGCTCCTCGTCAGTAAATGTAGCGCCGACATACTGCCCCAATCTTGTAAACTCATTTAAGTAGTCATCCAAAAACTCTCACCCTGAGATAACCTTTGAATTTGGTTCTATATAGCAATCCTCTAAGCAGATGGGAGGTACTTTGCCAGAAAAACTCTCGAGAATTCCTCCATTGAGATCTCAGATAGTTGCCTTCCACCAAACTGATGTAATTACAGTTCATCCCACTAGAGTCATGTCTCTTCTTCCAAAAGAAAGGTAGCCATAAACACCTTCTGCCACTCCTCCATCTCCGTCGCCGATAAGATTCTCTTTATTCTTGAGAGCCAATCATCGGCCTGAGTGGGGGATCCAGTTTCCTCAAACATTGGAGGGTGGAAGCTCATAATGTGCTTCAGTTTATTTTTCATTGCTCGCCTTATCGCCAAAGGCTCATCAGGCACTTGTCGCATAACCACAGGCTCAACTATGCTAATCTACGTCGGGTCAACCCTAGGGGTAGCTGCCTGTACTCGCCCTCCTGGTTGCGCATTGATCACCGTGAACACGACTTTAACAACTAAGTGTATAATTTCAGCAAAAGGAAGAGGTGTAGTCACCTCACCCGGTGCACTACTCTCCTCCAAGCACTGGGGCTGAGACTACCATGCATCACTTATGTCACCTTTAATCATGAAACACACAAATAAGTGACTAGACATATTACAAAACAGTAATCACCGGAACATACATGCTCTATAAACAAGTGTATTTTCATTTCTAAGTGGACATTCATGGATTCTTTCATGTTATAACGGTAACACACATACATGTGCTCACCACCCCTTAAAATAATTCGACCGCGAATTTGAATAAGAAAGACCGACACCAGAATTTGATACCAAATTGTATAAACTGGTAACACGTGCTCACAACCCCCTCTGATACCAAATTGTAACACCCCCATCTGTCATCTAGAATATAATAGAAGGTCCGGCTGGGGCCATACGCCATATTCTACGGATAGCCAGTGGAGTTACGCATGGATCCCAAACCATTAACGCATCTGCATCCTAAATCAGAGTACATTCTAGCAGAAGTATTTAAATGTATTAAGAACCCATACACAAGGATGTCCACTACAACAATATATGAATGATAACCAAAATACACAAATAGTCTAGTCTTAAGGCCTTACAAATTGTTTCAAATAAATTAAAGTGTTTTGCATACATCGGCACGCAGGCCAACAACACATGAAAATAGTAAAGAAGCTTCGCTTGGCCTTCGAGGGCCGGCATATCATAAAGGGCTTCAACCCGCTACTTTTCACTTGGCTCCCCAACACCTGCATAGGAACGATCAATAAAGATGTGTCAAACAAAGTAACGGTCATCTTTAGCTGAGCAAATTATAATGACCCCACCCTTACGTGGGGTGGCGGTGCTCCTTCCCTACGGTAAACAACATATACATATAATGGCAACAGAATGTGCAACTTAAGCACCATTCACCACAGACGTTGGCATGGACGGCCATATGCCCCGTGCACTCAGGGCACAATAACGGTATGATGAGATTCAAGCCCCACCACTATTCTTAAAAACGGTACATATGAGCATTTCTATTCTTTTCGGCCCGTATCCTGAGACTCTCTTCCTCCTGTGCTCCGACAAAGTCAAAAGTGGTCTAATACCTTCAGATTTAAGCTTGTGACTCACTCCAAGTAGAACGCTATAGGGTGGGTACATGTTAGCCACAACCCATTGCTCAAATCGTTAGGCCCATAAGCCACAACATGGGTCAGCCTCCCCTTGCCCCGTCACACAATACATAACCACGTTATGTTCCAAGGATGGATCTCACGACCACCATAGCGAAGTAATTTAAGCTCATAGCTCAACATATAGTCCTCCTAGTTTCTAAGAGACAGACCTGAAAGTTCTTATTTTAAAGGCATCTAGCAACCTAGAGGGGGGGGGGGGGTGAATAGGTTTGTCTAGGTCTTTTGAGTTTCTTTTGTTTCTTCTTGAGTTACTTTGTGATTGAATAGATGAAAGCTTTTTAAGAACCAGCAACCAGAAAACAAACACAGAAAAGCACACAAGTATATTTATAGTGGTTTCCCAAAATTATGGGTACACCCACTCTCCTCCCACCTTGCTAACTTCTTATTAGACAAGACACTTCTCCAAAACAATGCTCCAAGGGGCTTACACCTCAGATCCCTCAGGATCTCTCAGTCTCCTCCAAGACTTACACCTCAGCAACAAGGGCCTAGACTCAGTGATACAAGTATCACCTATCTCAGGCAATTAAGCCCTACCACTCAAGCTATGGAGGATAACCCAACCTCAGAGCAAACTTGCTCCTACAACTCAGAAAGATTCACTCTCCTATAGCTCAGGCAATATTGCCCTACTTCTTAGTGAGTGAAAGTCACCTACCTCAGATCCCAGCAGGATCCTACACTTATAGAGGAGCCCTCTCCTATAGCTTAGGCAAGTTTGCCCTATGTCAGGCCCAAGGCCCTACAGCTCAGATCTAGAAGGATCCTACAATAAGAAATGTTTTAATTACCTTTGACAAAGAAAAATTTCTCTGTATCAACAACAAGAGAAGAGATATTTCTGCTCTAACTTTGATCACAGTAGAGAAAAATTTTGTTGGAGGAATTCAGGAGCTGACTCCTGAACTTGTTGTAGAAGGCTAAAGATCTGTTGATCTTGAGTCTTCAAGCAGCGTATTTAACCTGCCGAAGGTTGAAGGTTCTTCTTTCTTCTGAACTATTTTTGATTCTACAGTGGAAGATGGAGACTGCACAGCTATCTGAAATTTTTCTTACTAGAGAGCTTCAAGCTTTTTACATGCAGCAATGGCGAGAAAGATGAAATCGGCTGCAAACTTTTGAAGTTAATGATGCCCTAAAAGTTGTCTTGTGTCTTGGCCCATCTCATCCTTTTGTAGTTCGTCGATCAATGACTATTAGAGATCAGTGGGTCCCACCTGCAACTTCCAGCTGCGCCTTGCTCTAACGGAAGAAGACGTACAGTAGCTTCTCGGAAGAATTTGTCATGTTCTGTATCTTCTCCGTACTTGATTTGAACTTAGTTAACTTTGTCTATTTTATTGACATCAGCACTTGTGGACTTATCCAAAATCGAGCATCAGTAGAATAGGCGTTGAGTGAATGAGCTTCACTCAACTCCAAAATTCTTAGACAGAATTCTATCTCTCTAGGCTTTGAAAGCGTTGAGTGAGCAAGCTCCACTCAACCCTTTTTGCCTTAACAAATTCTGCAGCCTTTTCTGCATGTCTGGCATTGAGAGCGTTGAATGAGCACACGTCACTCAACGTCTTATGCCTAAGCCTATTCATTCTATAAATTAGGCGATGAGAGCGTTGAGTGAGCATACTTCACTAAATGCTTTTGGCCTTAGCCAATTTTCTACATCTGCAGTATCTTAGGCGCTGAGAGCGTTGAGTTAGCATGCCTCACTCAACTCTGAACTCAGTTTGACAAATTCAGATACTCAAACTCTGATCTTAGTTTGACGAACGATGAGCTAAGCTCGACGAACTCTAAACTCAGTTCGACTTATAGCTTTTTACTGTGAGGCGTTGAGTGTGACTTCAACACTCAACGCCAAACTACTTAGCTATATATCTGCCTTTAGCTATATGGCGTTGAGTGAGTTGACTTCACTCAACACCTGTGGACTTAGCCACTTTTCTGCTCATTTCAACTTAGGATTTTACTGCTTTAGCCTGTCTCACGGCTTTTTGCGGTATGGCGTTGAGTGAGTTGACTTCACTCAAAGCCTATAAACATAGCCACTTTCTCATCTTGCCACTGCTTTGACTGTATTGGCTTCACATAGAGCTATAGGTCATCTTCACTAAACGCCTGTGGACTTAGTCAGATTTCTGTCAACCCACATCTTAGGTAAGTACTTAGGATACCTGTCCCATAACTGTCAGCTACAACTATATGTATATCATTGACAAGATTAACTTCCTCAAATCTAGCACATTGTGTGCAATGGACCCAACAAAGACTCACAAATACTCTCTGGGAGTTACCCCATTTGGTATCACTACCTCTGCGCGGTAGGGGACAGAACACGTATTCTTCCCCAGAACATGAGTATTTTCCTATAGACCATCTCTGGTACTCTCTTTGTAGCAACATGCATACCCCGCGAATCTAAAACTACACGTTTAACTACAGAGTCTTCTCTGACATGCAAATCAACAAAATAACCATCACCAATTTATAACACTAATTATATCATTATTTTTATATAGATTTTATTTAATAAATAATAAGATTATAATTATATTTTACTAATTATGTTTTAATTGCTTTCTTTTTATATTTTAGGTCAATCTTGGCTGCGAATATCAATTTGGAGCTTGTAGAACTAATCAAGATATGAAAAGAGAAGAGCTGGAAAAATCTAAAAAAACACGCCCCGATCACGGGCGTGACCTTCAGGTCACGGGCATGACAAGCAGGCGTGACCCTCCAGGAGCTCCAGAAATCATTAACACGTCTAATTAAAGCTACACGCCCAAGTCATGGGCATGACCTTCGGGTCACGGGCGTGGCTTTCAGGCATGACTTCCAGGCGTGTCGCGCTTAATGTTGCCAGTTTCAAATCCAGCCGTTTTTCGGCTTACACACCCTAGGTCACGGGCATGACCTATGGGCGTGACCTCTTCAACAACACCGGATTTAATTCCTGTCAATTCTAGTTCCCGTCGTTTCCAGTAACAAAATGGACACGCCCTAGGTCACGGGCGTGTCCTAGGGGCGTGACCCGCAGAGCGGAAAATATTAGCGGTTTTTTCCAACGTTCCCGGGCTTTCAATAGGATGATTCTGCACCTTACACGCCCATAGTCATGAGCATGACTGAGGGGCATGACCTTCTAGAAAATTTCTTATAAATTCCAGACAAAGCTAGGAGCTGAGGGAGCTTCTAGGGATTCATCTAGTAGTAATTTTATTAGCTTATTTTCCTGTTTTCATGCATTTCCTTTATGTATTTTTCAATTTCATATTTTGTTAACCTTTAATTCTAGAACTTTTATTTCAAGCATATCTTTATTTATCTTTTCATGTATCCCTCTTTTCATATCAAGTAGTTAATTTCATTAGCACTTGATCATGACAACTTTTAGAATAAAATAAACTTCTTTTTGTCAAACTCTATTTTTATCGATTAGATCTATCTTTGATTAATTTGCTTCGATTTCGATTTTAGATCCGTATCCTTGATTTATCGAGAGGTTGTGGATACGAGTAGATCACTCAAACGTATAAGGAGCCACATGCACTCCTCATGGAGGATGTCATGGATCTTCCGGACTGGAGTCAAATCCAATAGCGGGGTTCACCGCATAAGGAAAGCTTAGGAGTTTTGACTGGCCGAGAGGTCTTAATCGGTCAACCTAAGTTTAGTCGAGAGTGTATTCTCGAGAGAGGTGCCTTTATAATTTAGGAAGCTCCATGGTCGAAGTAGGTAATTTAGAAGTTTGCTTTCATGAAAAGTTTATTTTAATTTAAAGTGAGTCTAGATCAAGTGCTATCTTTTAGTTTATTTTCAAGCTATCGTTTATATTCCCTCTTTTTATTATCCGATAAATAATATTATTTTGCGTGAGTAGTACTCAACAGTACCCGAGTCTAAATACGACAATTTCTATACTATATTTTGATAAGTAAACTTGCATATCTCTAGATTTTAGTTCGGAATTATTTTTAAAATTATAAAATCTTCATCACCAATCCAGACCAACCTGTACGGATGAGTTTCACACAGCATTACTATTCCGTACTTAGATTCCAAAATCTAATTGTAAGTATCTCATCGGGGATACCATAGATCAACTCGTTGGAAATCCATTCGCTTTCCACCAATTAGGGGGACTTCATGCAACATGCCAAAATTATGATTCACATGTCCAAGGAGGAAGATCGTTACCCTTGAGGTTTGCTTCGGTGCCATGGATGAGAAGCTAGCCAGATGAAAATAACCGCAACAGACTCGCCTCCGCGGATCTAAACTCAGCTCGTGACGCGGAACTCCAAAGCTACAACAATGGCGAAAACTCCTTCTTCTTCCTATTATTTGCTCTCCCCTCTCTCTACCTCTTATAAAGAGAAAGCCCTAGGTTAGAATGAGGGATATCTCCCATCCTACGGACTTACACCAACAGAAACCAGAACCCACCGTCAGATCATTGATGAACGACCATGATTCAGAAAGGTTCACTATATAGAGCGCTACCGCCGCACGGTAACCCAATTAGTGTCTTCTCCTGCAAGCCCACCATTCAAACTCTCCAATCATACGCCTACACATGGCCGTGTCACAATAGTCATGCTACCGCAACATGGTACCATACTAATGCCGAGTGGTAGGTATTGTGTCGTGTCAGTACGATGCTTATGATGAAAGGTCTCTACTACCACGTAGTCTCGCTTCCACCGGGCGGTAGCTTACATAGAGCCACACCAATTAAATCGGCTATGCTACCGTCGGATCTAGTGTTACCACCATGCAGGTAGCTCTCAGAGAGCTATACCTTATGAAATATGGGGCGTTATGGGATTTTTTATTATCAAAAGGCAGAGTATGTTGGAATATGCATTCCACATCTCTTGGTTTGAGAATAACAAATCTTAGTGTGTATTTGATCATATTTTGTTGTGTTCATAGTGTTCAGGTTTAATTTGAGTGTTCATGAGTTTATCATATATTAAATCACAGCAGGGAAGATCTTGTGTAGGGGAAACACACAAGTAGGTGGGAGAACACTTGTAGGGGGGCACGTATGTAGGGGGGCCGTATTGACTAATTCAACCAATTATATTTTGTGCTTACTTATAGAATTACCCTATACCTTACAATTATTATTTATATCTCATGAACAAGAGTTATATTATCAAAAGAGGGAGTTTGTTAGAACTTATGGTCCACATCTCTTAGGTTTGACAATATCAAAATCCTGAGTTGTATTTGATCTTACTTGTGTGGGTATAGTGGGCAGGTTTCCAAGTCCAAAAAGATAAAGAAAATAAATTTCTGTGACCTACCGCAGACGATAGCCCCGAAGAATTAAAGAACATCCGCTCAGTGACCTACCACCATATGCTAGAATCTAACCATGCTGCGGAATCATAAAAGAAAAAAATGTATTATTTCGATATTTTGTCCAAATCTACCGGACAGCTATCACCATCGCGCAAATCGACCAACCGCCGGGCGCTAGACCTATGCCGGCGATAGCGCATTTTTTTAAGATGTATAAAAGTGCGCATTTCTTTTCCTGGAGATAACATGAAGGCGAATATTTCATTCTAGGGTTTTGCCACAATTTGGATGAGGAGGAACTTTCATCTCCGTTGAAGGAAAAGCAATATTTCTTCCTCCCGCTCGTGATCAAAGAACCCTGACAAATGAAATCCTCAACGACCATTTGCAGTTGATCGACTGCAATGAGAATGATTTTTAAGAGCATCATCGCGCACTGTTCCTCGGAGGAGATCTACGTTTGAGGGAGAAATAACTCTTAAACTCTAAATTTTTTTTTTATTTTTTCTTTGTTTTTATCTAATCTTGGTGTATGGGAAATCGACCTGGGAGGTCATGAGATTCCTTGGAGGAGTTTACAGGAAATCATCCTGGGAGGATGTATAGATCTGGGTGATCTAGTGGGGTTCTAAAACCCTTCTGAGGAGGAAGGTGAAGAGTCAGCTCGTCAATCTTCTTGTGAAGAAGAGCAAGAGCCAACCGGTCCTGGGAGGGTCAGTATAGAAACTAAAACAAATTATATGCAACGCGTATGATCTCCAGTGTCATGGAGATCCAGTTTTGCTATTGTAAACAACTATTCTTATTTTGAATAAAATCATATTTTGTTTATTTCATTTTAGAATCGTGGTTGTATGTTACTAAAGGTTTGAGTACTGTGTGGAAAATCTGAAAATGAAGTTTTACAAGAGAATCAATTTCTGAGATCTACCGCCATGCGGTAGTGGTCCACCACCCCGCTGTAGCTTTGAGAACTTATTTTCTTGAATAATTCGTTTTAATTTCGAGCTATCTTTGAAAACCTTATTCACCTCCTCTAAAATTGTCCATCAGATCCAACAAGAAATTTTACTATAAGGTATGATTCCATATTTCTTTCTTCACTAGCATCCTATTGTTTCACAATCAACATATCTATTTATGATGAAATATTTTATCTAGGAAATATTTCAAACCTAACCCCCTGAAATTTCTACCAAAGTTCGTAGCCTATATTTTTAACATTTTCATCAAATTTCGGCTTCGTCAGGCAAAAATGTAATTAACTATCGCAGTAATCATTTTGATGACGAGATTAACAAATCACCCAGAATATTCACCCAAAAGTTAACAGTAAATAGGGGTATTGATAACGATAAAAAAATATAATTCTATCAAGTTTCATATGCTTTTGAGATGTAAAATGAGGTAAATCACCAAAATATTATGAATTTGTATGTTTGCCTTGCTGCGCACTAACACAACATTTCTAGGAGCTACATTCCACAAAATTAATGATTAACACTATTCTAGAAAGGTATTTCCATGTGCTAAACCTTTCATGCTAATCTCGAAGTCCAAATCTAGCTGGAACATGCCTAAAAAGTGACTCGAAGTCAATCACGTGCATTAGACAGAATTTGTCTACATTATTTATATTAAAATTTGCACCCATCTAGAAGTTGAATGGTCGACATCCCGTCATCTTATTCCTCCAGCCTGGGGCTGTGATTTGCCCGACCTGGAGCCTAATAAAAACTCTCCCATCGGCCACCATATTTTCCCATCCGACCAACCAACAACACCGCCCCTTCCTCGGACATAAGATGTATCGTCGAGTGGCGAATCAGTGGCCGGAGATGGCCAGAACAACAAATAAGAACATAGATTTGGCCATTCCTCCAAGTCTTCCTCTCAAATTAAGCTCAATTGAGCTTGATGTCTCGCCTAATTAGATCTAGTAAACTAGCACCAAGGGATAGGGGAAGAAGCTCACCTCATGTCCATGCATGCTACCGAATAATCGTGTATGCGGCCTATCCATTACTTCCGTCCGTGGTTAGATCTCACGGATCAAGACCTCGTCAAACATCCTTGAAGAGTTATCATCCTTGGATCTTGGCGGAGGGCTCGATGACATGGTTGGAACTTGATCTGCTAAGGATCTCGGGTTGGCCCACCGCAAATAGAGGAGCTCAGCCTTTTGGAGAGAAGTGCTGTAGGCGACCGAATCTTGGTGAGCAGAGCTCAAATGAGAGGATGAAGACGGGCTATTTTGGATTTCAGATGTGGAGGACATCGAAGAACGAAGAATAGAGCTAGAAAATTCTCTTGGTCTGAAATCAGGAGAGGGTTTCTGCCATGGTGGTTGTAGAGAGAGATAGAGAGGAGATTGAGAGAGATCTATAGAAAGAGGGGTTTTAGGCCATGGGGTTAGAGTGGGAAAGTGGATCCGGGACTTGGTGATCATGTAGCAATCTCTTCTAATTGCAATTTCTTAATTTAAATCATCATTTTATGTTAACCATGACTGCCTCACCCCCTAAGGACTTTTACCTAGTCTTTGCCGACACGTAGTGAAACAAGTCACTCAGGGGGTCTGACTCGAATTGGGATGTTACATTAGGTTTAAAGTGAGGCTTGGATTTAGGTGAGGCATACAAATGATAAAATCGAATGCTCATGCACTAAACCAAAATGAGCTGGCACAAATCACATCCTTGAGCACCACAAAAACGAAGCAGTTGCACCACACCCCCAGACTTAGAATTGTCTATATGGTATGTGCAACTCCTACTCCAACAAAAATCAACAATTAAAGGTTTTCAAGAATCTTTTCTTTTTTTTACAACATTTTTTCATATTTTTTTTCTTTTTGTCATTTTTTTATTTTATTCTTTTCTCTTTATCATAATGTAATCAACAAAATATATCATTTAAGCACATTCACAAATCCACATAGAGATGGTAACCACATCGACAACCCAAAAATAGATATGAAATAATATCTGAGGATCAAACCTGGGTGTGCTGTACAACCCCATGTCTGGCGAGCAAGGTCGCTAGGAACCAGACAGATAGGGCTGAAGGCAGTAGGCGAGCTCGGCAGTAGAGAAGCCGAGCCCGAACTTGGCATTCGTCGACCAAAGGTCGGCGTTCGTCGAACGAAGATCAGTATTCGCCGAGCTAGTCCCAGCTCGCGCCCTCGCAACAGAACTCGGCAACAGCAGGCGAGCAGGAACTGCCGAGGTGATCAAGCTCCCCAGCTCGCCTGGATGTGTGAGGTACTTTTTACTGTTTTGCCCCGCTGGTTTGCCTATAGCCCTTCAAAAGAGCGGAGTTTGACTGTTTGCAGACCCAGCCAAGGGTTTTTCAGTAACTTCAGGTCAGCTCATTTGGTTATTGCAGTTCAGATTCCAAAAACTATAAATAGGACCCAAGGGGTACCCCAGAAGGCATGCTTCCTGTGCCTTCCTACTCCAGTTTTCAAGTGCTTTCTGAGGGTACCTTAGCTCGTCCTCAGGCTAAGGAGGGGAAGCACTCTGAGATCTTCCGGGTTTGTGGTGAGACCTCCCCGCCGCGCCCTTGGGTCGGTCTTTCCTTATCTTCTTTGTTGTTTTACTTGCAGGAGTGAAGTAGGCGCGAGGACCACCCCTTCCCCAAGGGTCGAACTCCACAGGAGACCGAGGTTCCGGTTTCAACATTTTGGTGCGGTGAGCGTGGAGCGTGGTCAGTGCAGAAAAGCTTAAGTGAGTTCGATGATAGGACAAGGATCTGACAGGCCGAACTCACCCCCCCCCCCCCCTCGCCTCTCTCCACGGTGGGGATGTTTGAAGATTTCAGGAATGAGGTGCTGACCCTCCGTCAACTTCGCACTCGACATGCGGGCGAGTTCTCGACTCAGCAGTTCAGATCGCGGCCGACCCCTCTTGGG